>JAXQQM020089316.1:0-22752 GCA_034641835.2 Pinus albicaulis
TAGTTTATTTGCTATCATAATTGTAGCAAAGCCGTTTTTCTCTTTTTTTTTCCAATTGTTGTTGCGTCAACCTTGTAGGTTGTGGAAGTCTAGGAGTAGCAATACTTACATCTTTATAGATGTGCGTGATAGGCTTCCTTGACACCATAAATTTACTTTCAATTTTTCTTTCCAAGTTGAATGCCTTATCCAATGAATCAGGCTCCCAAAGGTGAACCTCATGTTGGTTGTTATCTTTTAAAGTCCCTATGAAGACATTAATCATGTGTTCCTTTGGAATATTAGCTACCCTTATATTAAATTTTTGGAACCCTTTTGTTTGAGATTTATCAATTGGCTAAAGAAGGTGTTGCTATTTGTATCCTCATAATGTGATATCATTTCCTCCATAAAAATTTAACAAGTGAATTTTTTTTTACGGGAGAAAATCCATTGATACCATACAAACGTATTTTTTTCTAAATTTAAAGTTGTAATGCGTACCTTTTATGTGTTTTGCACATTATGGAGATCAAAATATTACTCCATCTATATTATCCATGTTACAAGATCCATGCCATCAAACTTCCTCATGTCGGTCTTTGGAATATGGTGGGTCTTCAATCCAACATTAGAGTTTATGAAATCACGATTAACATTTATTTTATTCTCATCGTGAGTTTCCTGTACTACCTTTTCGCCATTAGGAATCATTTCTTGTATCAACTTTGTCAAACCTTCCTTCAAACCTTCCATGTCTACTTTTAGATCATTATTCATGTCTTCCATGTTTTTTTTCATTTTTTCATCTATCTTAGCTTCCATGTCATCCATCTTAGCTTCCATGCCATTCTTCAAACCATCCATCCTAGCTTCCACACCTTTCTTCAAACCATCCATAGTATATTCCACGTCATTCTTCTAACAACCCATATTAGATTCCACTCATTTCTTCAAACCATCCATCTTAGCTTCCACACCTTTCTTCAAAACTTCCATTTCATTTTTTGTTTCTCTTTGCGAGAGCGAAATTTGGTGCACTTGGTCTTGTAATTTTGATATATCATGTTGCAATTCTTCCTCTTCATGAATCATAGTAGAGCCTTCTGAGGCTTAATGGGTGTTGAATTATTTTTAGGGGCCATTTTAGAACCCAATACTGATATCTATGCTTCAATATGCCCTTGGAATCACTTCAAACTTCTTTTTCAAACAACACTTATGCAATTTAAAAAAAATACACACCTTTTTCTTGTTTTTGAGGAGCTCGATATTGAAACTAATGTATCTATGAAATTTCAGATCCCCGAGATTTTATCTTTGGTACTTTAGTAGCCCCTTGAATCTTCTTTCCAATGCCATAGGTCTGACCTGATTTGAATTCTTCAGACAACGTTATTCCTAATCTCCCACAATGACCTAATTATGGACTTGTTCAATAGAGAAAGTTATGGCATGCCACGTGTCACTGTTTCCTTCTTTGGATCTAAAATTGATACACAGTAAACTACAGTCCATGTATGTCTGGTCACATTTTACAGAATTCCAATCCGATGCTTAGAGAAAGAGTTATGATTATTTTCCCAAGGTCACATCTTTGAGATGAAATTTGGGAGCCTGCAACAACCTTAACTTCCACAGATCATATCTCCAAATCTAAAAATTTTACACAACGTTCATCAAGATTTCTTCACAAATGGTTTTGTTTAGCTTCTGAACCTTTGTATAAAAAAATGTATAGCAGAAATTCCACGATGACCTGTTTGAAGCAGCGGAACCCCAAAATCCAAAGCTCTAATACCAAATTTTATGAAACCAGCTCCAAAAATAGAATAAAAGAGAGATCAATGCCTTATAAATCAGGCACTTCAAGGGGGAAACCTCCTTTACATTACATAAATGAACAATTATTGGATGATTCAAATGAAAAAACCCCCTTTCTATATATAGGAGTCCATGGGGTCATAATATAATCCTAGCCGACCTAACAATAATAATGTAAGGGCGCAACAATAACAATAGTGGGGTTTTATAGGGCAGAACAATAGCAATATGGGGAATATAAGGGTACAAAAATAAAAATAAGGGACTACACTAGTAATATAGGAAACTAACATTATGAGAGCACCATGGGTGGGTCTTTCACATAACCCTACCCCTTGAGGAAACATTGCCTTCAATGTTCACCTGTCCATATACAGAGAGGAAACATACTAAATATAGATACAACAATGTACTATCTTTGGAGATTTATATTTACAACTCTTTACCGAATTTACATATGTTTACATGTCACACATTCATAGTTACATGCCCAACAATTCAACAATTATAAAAGAAAATTTTAATCAGATCAATCATTTTTTTGTGGTTGTTTTCAATTTCCTAGTTCTTTTGTTGCACCAAGTTCAACTTGGATACTTTCCTCTGTTCTGGAGGGTAGTATGCCTCCAATATCTAGCATTGTCTTTGTTAGAATGAATTCTTAACGCAAGTGTACGAAAAGAGATCACTTTAGTTTCACATGATAAACAACCCTAACAAAAAAGATGGTTGTCTAACTTCTTTAGATCTGCAATATACGGTCGAAACAAATGCAAAACAAACCTATATCTATGTAGTAAAAGCAGCGAAACAGTAAGATGAAATAAGAGTTTCTCCAAATATTCAATGGAAAATATAATATTTATAAAAAGAAAATTATATTATCTTAACACATGGGAAGGGAACAAAGAATGATGCTACCAGTCCCCCTCAATGAGATGGGTTCATGCTTGTCCTCAACGCTTCAGCTTCAAAGTTTCTCTCTCTCAATGGTGTAGAAAACCAAAGATGTGTTGAACTCAATGGGAGTTCAATAAGAAAAAAGAAAATAAAAGTAATCAAAGTATGACAATGACAAGATGATCAAAGTCCGACAATAATAAAAGAATCAAAGGTAAATAATGAATGGAAAACCCTCATATTTATAACAAAATATTGAGTTATCCTTGATAATGCTGCATCATAAAATATTATTAACCAAGATCTAGATCTAGCTGCTTGGAATATTTTATTATATTTTGTTGGAGGGAAAAGTAATTTAAATTGGTTAATTCCCTTTATTTATAAATAATAAACAAATAAATGATTTATTTTTCATATAATGATGGGCTTAAGGAATAATTTAACAAATAATGATTTATTTTATTATTCCTAAATGACTTAGTCAAATTTAACAAGGAATATTAATTAAATAATGATTTAATTAATTATTCCTAGAGAATAATAAGATAAATAATGATTTATCTAATTATTTCTCATTAATTGGGTTAAATATCACCAGGAATATTAAATAAATAATGTTTTAATTAAGTATTCTTACAAGAAAATCAAATAAATAAGGATTTATTTAATTATTCCTCATGGGGTTTCATATTTGGACCAAAAATAACTTAATAAACTATGGTTTATTAAATTATATGTTATAGTGAAAGAAATTTTACTATGGTAAAATTGGTCTTACATGGTGTATTTCGATTCATCTAATTGTAAATGGTTAGATGACCAAAAATTGGTGTAACAGATCGCCCCCTAATGTGCGAGTGTTAGGAGCTAATCGTATGACTGAAGTACGTTGTAAGAACACAATCACTAGACACTAAGGAAAGTCATAGAGAGAGAGATGTGTAGATGAAGTGAAGCGAGAGAGGACAATAAACTAAGGGGGCAAGACCTACAAATTAGATAAGTCTCCTTTAATGTTTGGGTACCTATTCTCACAGAGGTAGGGGAGGTATACCTATGCCACCGAGATGACAAAGTACCAAGAATAATGGTGTGCCCAATAAAATGAGACTGAGCTATAAAGTACATGATATGCTGGCATAAACATGGGCCAAAGAAAAATATAATGGATCCCACATACATACTGCACCTGGGACAATAGCCAAGACTGAATACAATAAGATCCGAGTACATGAGATATAATAACAACCAAAGAAGCTCTGATAAATAGGAAAGGGCTTTGAATATATGAATGGATCATCTAAGTGATACATACATGTTATAGGCACTGCAAGCTACTGGGGCTAAATGAATCAAATCTGTGGAGCTGCATCTGAGGTTGTAGCATAAAATGAAGTCATTCAAGCATGTGGGGGGCTACTTGAAGGGCCACCCCCTCATGAGTTATGAAAAATCTCACACACTAGGGAATCACTGGATCAATCTTCTAGATCAACGAACTATAGAGTATACGAATATCGACCATGTTGAAGTGGAGCAGATGAGAAATAATCAAGTCAAAGGGTAATAAGGAGTCCCTTATCATGATCTGAGGCACCGAACAATAATGGAAGCTAGAACTAATATACAATGTCCTATAGACCTATCTTCTGCAATGAATGTGCTGATGTCGATAGAAGGAGGTCCGCTATAGATGAGGCAATGAGGGTCCTCAACTAAGGCATGAGAGATCATAGTAGACTGATTGATGGAATGACACCAGGGATAATGATGGAATGGGGGATATTGAGTAGCAAACAGATGAATTCCCTTGTCAAAGCATAAAAATCATGGGTGACCTCGTAGCGATTGACTCGACTCCTTAGGGGATGGGGGTCAATGAGACTCGAGGCCAAAATGGGCTACACGAGAGAGGGAAAAGGCGTGACGGGATGGAATATTGTAATAGGAGGCAAAGGGACTCAGGACAAACTCCATGAATGTGATTATGACTCAACTCATATGCTCTGATCAAGGGAAACTCGATGATGCTGCAACACAGAATAGGCCCAGTGGGGACCATAAAAACATGAGAAAAAGATGATTACTCATGATGAAAATAAACACACGCATCAAAAAGTATGAAGGCTAAGTGGTGCCCCAATTACAAGTGGTTCAGGTGCATCAATTCAATTTTGAGAGGTGGCAAAGTGACCCTTCTTGGAAAAATGGCTTCCAGGTGAAATATCAAATCACCAAAAAAAATATGCAAGCTACTTAAATACATGATAGAACTAAAACAAACATCTCAATGGGAGATGTTATGGGTAAAATTTCTTAAGGTAGAGTGCGTTTTGAGGGTTAGGAAGTGTTGGCCTTTGAAATCCTCTAGAAGGTATGCCCCTTTACCCAAGTCTTTACTAATGGTGTAAGGCCCCATCCATAATGGGTCAAACTTCCCATGCCCAAGGACAACATGAGCCTGGTCATACACTAGAACAAGGTTGCCTTCATGAAAGGTACAAGGGTGGACTTTTCGGTCATATTAATCTTTGTTGTGCTTCTTAGCCACATCAATTGTTTTCAAGGCAACATAATGGTCTTCAGATGCACTCTCAAGCATGATAAGTCTTTGTTATAAAGGTTGGGTGTCAGGGAGAATTTTGACGGCTAAGTGAAGGGAGGGATTTCACACCCGATCAGTAAGAATCCCTCCTCACCAAAAACAAGGTGGAAAGGATTAAACCTAGTGGTGGTTTTAACAAAATTTCTATAGGCCAACAAAGGAGAGAAGAGAATAAGGTGTCAGTTTGTTTTGTGCTTGTTCACCATTCGTTGAATCCTAGTTTTAAGGATTTTATTGACCACTTCAACTTGACCATTACCTTGGGGGTAATAAGACGATGAATATTGGTTCTCAAAACCCAATAGAGAGGATAGCTCATGCCAAATCACATCTTCGAAATGTCCGTCATGGTCAGAGACCAATTTTTTTGGAACCCCAAATTTAGCAATAACATGGTTAAAGAAAAAGAGGGCCGCGGTAGCTGCTGTGTTATTGAACGTTTGCATGGCCTCAAACCATTTGGTGAAATAGTCAACTGCCATAATGATATACTTTTGGTTACCATCAGATTTAGGTCGACACTCCATAAAGTCAATGGCCCACTTGCAGAATGGATTGGCTAAGATGACAGGATGGAGGGGAGCAGGAGGAGCTCGCGCCTTTGGGGAAAAAAGTTGGCAGTTGGAACAATGTTTGACTGCTTCAATGCAATCACCGAAGAGGGGAGGCCAAAAAAACCCAAAACTCATGAATTTCTAGGCAATGGCCAAACCAAAGATGTGGCCACCACAAGCACCGTTATGGCATGCATTTAGTAATTTCTCAAATTCATTGTGCATGAGACAATGACGAAGGACAAAATCAACACCACGATGATAGAGATCATCACCAATGAGAAGATAGAGGGGGCCTTGGTGTCATATATGTCGTCAAGAATCACGATCAATATGGGGAGTGAAATTTTGGGTTTGCAGATAGGTAAGGATGTCACGATACCAAGGGTCATCTGAAGTAATGGCAAACAAGTTTTCATAGGGTAATTCATCATTAACTGGTAGATCTTGTGTACCAGTAAGAAATTGAGAAATGAGTTCAGCAAGGGCTAAACCTTTCTTACTCTTAGGTGTGAAAAATTCAAGATTGAACTCCTGAAGGATAATGATCCAACATGCATACTTCCCATTGATGATACATCTACTCAATAGGAAATCCATAGGCTTGGAATTGGTCATGACCTTGGTAAAACACGTAATGATATAATGTCAAAGTTTCTGGACTGAGAACACGATGGCCAATGCTAACTTCTCTTCATGCGAATAGGACACAGGGGGACCTACAAGTTTCTTACTGACATAATAGATAACATGTTCGTTTCTGGAGTCATCTTCCTGGATAAGGACCCCAGCGACCGAATGGGTGGAAGCTAAGATGTACAGGATGAAATCCATTTCAAAATTAGGAGGACTAATCAAGGGAGCGGAAGTAAGAGCATGTTTCAGGGAATCAAAATACTGTTGAGCATGGTCATCCCAAATGAATGGAATGGTATATTGAAGGAGTCATCCCAAACCCATGCATAGTGGTGGCATATTCAGGGATGAACCAACGAAGAAATTTGGCTTTACCTTGGGGGATTGGTAACTTGCGTAAGTTACGAGGAATGGGAAGCTCAAGAATGACTTTAACTTTAGGAGGATCAAGGGCAATACCAACTTTGGACATAATGAAGCCCAAGAGATGGTTGGCAAGGACACAAAAGACACATTTTAGCAGGTTGAGGCAGATATTATACTTGTGACATCATAGGAAGACAGTACACAAATCATGGATGTGTTGCGTCCGCCGCCTAAAACAAACAGTGAGGTATTCGAGGTAGTAAATGATAATATGAGTCAGGCCATGGAAACAGTATGACATGGCCCACTGAAAAGTGGCTCCAACATTCTTTAGGCTAAATGGAATGACCCTATAAGTAAAATTTCCCCACGGAATAATGAACGTAACCTTTAACTGATCAACACGATGGATAAATATATGGTTGTACCCAGAGAACCCATCCATAAAGGATAGAACCTCATGCCCTACACACTTATCTATGATGTGGTCAATGAATAGTGTGGGGAATTTGTCTTTGGGACAAGCTTTTTTCAGGTCGTGAAATTCAGTGCAGACATGGATGTTTCCTTGTTTCTTGAGAACAAGAATCAGGTTAGATACCTAAGTGGTGTATTCAATGGAATAGATAAAACCAACCTACTTGAGCTTGTCGATTTCGGATTTGATAGCCTCACGTTCGGAAGGATTAATGGGTCTCAACTTTTGAAGGACAAAATTAACATTGGGCCATGTATCGATATGGTGTTCGAAAATGGCGGGATCAATTCCAGGCATATATGAATAGGACTAGGCGAAAACATCACAAAATTCCTTTAATAGCTTAGTGTAAGCCTCAATTTCTTGTGGGGTGCACTTTTATGCTATCCCTAGTTTATAAAATATGTTAATTTTAATGGTAGGAGAGAGATTGGCCATATTTCCTTCTTCGAAAGCATCGAGTGCAGGAATGGGATTTATAAGCCAATCGACCTCATCATAGATGAAGTCTTCAGACTCCACAACATACTAGTCATGTGACTATTGCGGAAGGAATTACACACGATGGTGCATATCATACCAAGCTGGAAAGTCAGGGGTGGTAATTTATTCCATAATTTCTTCATTAGAATGAAAGAAGGGGGGACTGGCAAAAGAAATACCACATGCCATGGCGAGGCTACCTGACGCATCATCATGAGAGATATGGTTCACATACGCATCGCTACGGAGGGTAGAGATAGAGATAGTAGATGAAAGATCTACCGATGTTGAGACCAAGGTGATTGTCGAAGGAGGTTCAGATGAAATAGAAGGGAATGCCTTGAAGGGGTTTTCGCCAAGGATCTCATGGATGATGACAAATAGAGGAGAGTGGCTGAAGGCTCCATCATCTTGACGTCAGGTGGAGGTATCACAATGGGTGGAGAAATTTCCTTCATTTTGGCAACAATAGAATGCTTGAGTAGACGAGTAGAGGATCCACTACGGTCGGCCTCAATTCGGTGGACAACGTCAAGGGTGTCACAAAAATCATCGAGACAGGGACAGATGTGAGAGTAGTGGCCATAAAGATAACACAAAGCACAAGGGTGATTTGTGAGCAAAAAATTTTAGTTTTTTAGTTGAATCGAGTAAGGTAACATGGACCTTCGGGATATCATATTCAGGAAATATTTCGTTGACCACAGGTTTGAGAAGAGAAAGCGCAGGACATTTTTGGGTAGCATGCACAACAACATCACACAAATCACATGAAGGTGGCCACTTGATAGGATTAGGAGGAGCAGGAGTTGTTTGGGAAGCCTTATTCTTAGGTTCCTTCTTTCTTGCTTTTCCCCCCTCACAAGATGCTTTTTCAACAGGAGTAGCTTCTTGTTGAGTTGGCTAAGGAACTGAAGCAAAGGGAGGGGTCATAGAAACCGGTTGGACCAGGGTCAAAGCGGTATAAGGTTTGAGCTGACTAGGCAGGGTTTTGGCTGGGGGTTGAATGTACCAGACTGGGATCCCCCGGGTCAAATTGGGAAGGCTCAACATAGCCATAATAGGCACTGAAAAGACTCCAAAGGGGTGAGCGAGAAATGATATATGACTAGAAGGGTAATGGCCTAGAGGAATGGCTCCCAACTGGTTAAGGGTAGGGGGGACCATTCCTGGTTGAAAAGGAGTTGAAGAGACACCAGTAGAGGGACAAGGTCCATGAAAAGAAGGGCCTATAGGCTCCACCGAGTAACCACCAACAGGTTGCAGAGGTGTAGGATGTTGGGTGGTTGAACTGGACTACTTATGGCTAGTTTGAGATGATTACATCATGTAAACATTCGATGAGCTTGGATTTGCAACAAGAGGGGGGGACCAGGGAATGAACCAAGTAAGGTGGAATCTTTATAGACTAGAGGTGAGACACTGATAAGAGGTGCGACTTCTAGATTATCGACAACCAAAGATATGATAGACTCGAGGGAGGTCTGAGACTTTGGTTCGTAATATGTCAACTGATAAATGGTAACGATCTTTCCATTGTGAGGAAATAACATCTTACGGTGAACTGCAGATGCGACAACAAGCATCACATAGGTATAGCTACAACCCAAAAGGACATTGTAATCTAAGGGGGCATTAATGACTTCAATGTCATAATAAAAAGTCTTTCTCGCAAGAGCGACAAGAAAATTGCAATACATGCCAAGGAGATGAGAAGAGTGACCGTCCTAAGCACACAAACTGATGGTGGATGGGGCTAAGTCAGGTGATCCGAGTTTATTCCAAACAGAGACAAACATCACGCAGGTGGATGCACCTTCCTCAATGATACACCACGAGACATGGGTATTACGAATCTTGACTGGTATTTGGAAGGCGATAGATGAAGGTAAGGGGGTATGTTTTGACTTGTTAACATAAAATATGATCAAACGATCATCTCAAGGATCCACAGTGCCCAGCGTAGATAATAGATTTGTACACTAGTTGGTTTGAAACACGTCGACAATGTTCCATTGCATGTGATTATTACCGAAAGAGATTTTACATAAAAGATGGATCACATAAGCGTAGATTCTAAAAATAGAGCTTTACGTTGTGAAGGGCACGACTGGAGGACTTCCAACGTTCACATGGCAGTAGAAGATTGTGCCAAGTCATATATTATGTTGTAATTGTGTGTGTCTTTGGCAAAAGAAGTAGTTCGGCGTAATGGCCCTTTGGGGATCTTGGGAATGACCTCTGCCCAGGGATGAGGGATCTGTAAAGGGGCATTCGGTGTTGAATTGGACTTTATGGAAACTTTGATTTGAGAAGTGGTTGCAGAAGAAGGAGGTGGTTTTCCATATTGGCACGATCGAGTTTTAAGTTTGACATCGACAGTATTAACCACTTCCGAATTCATCATGAGAATCTGGTATTCAGGGTACAAGACTGTGAGGGTTGGGGGGTGGCCTGACCTTGAGGGGGTTGGGCAGCCACATATCCTTGCTAAGGGAAAATATTAGTGAAAAAATCCAATTGAACATGTGCAGTATTTGAGGAGCAAAAACCATGGCTTGTTGTCCTTTATATGTTGCTTTTGCTTCCCACAACTGGCTCATTTGGGGTAAAAGGACACAATCATGAGTGTAATGGCCATGGACACCACAACTAGAAGAACGCTTTTTCTTACGAAGAGGCAATCATGCTTGGGTTGATTTCCCTATTTCTGGTTTTTAGTGTTTGACCGGTTCCCTTGGTTCCCTTGATTACCTTGCACGGGTTGGTTTTGGTTGCCTTTACTCTTTTTCTTGGAAGTTGGAGGATCAGTCATGCTCTGTTGTAAATACACCTCACTCGAAGGGAGAGGTGACTGCTGCGAAAGAGCTTGGAAGGCATAGGAGGCTGGGGTGCTAGTGCCAGAGGGTCTAGAGCACCAGGCTATTGATGAGGATATAAACGAGGTTGAGAAACATTGGGGTAAACAGGTTGAGTGACAGCAGGCCCTGGCATCGATTGATGCAATGGGGCGAATGTGCTTTGTCTTGGATACATGTTTCCGAGAGGAGGATAAGTGCTAGAGGAGATGACCCCTCCCTGATGGAAACCATAACCCATGGGAGGATGAGTATATGGATGTGAAAGATATCCAACAATGTCATCCGCTACGTGAGATGCGCCAAATGCATTGGCACCACGTGGTCTAGGAAGATCTGGTAAGACGATTTAAACATAACCAGATTGGTCGTAGATCAAGTCATATTTCAACGTGATTTTGAGAGATTCTTCCTCTTTCTGAGGAAGGTGAGACGCAACATCTATACCAATAGAAGGCAAATGCATTCTGAGAAACGAAACCATATAGACGTGGTCATCAAATGTGGGAGCTCAACATAAGCTCCTCCTTCTACACCATTCTTGTACATGGTCAGAAAGGCGGGTGGCATAAGTTTGATAGAATGTGGTCAACAACTCAGTACTGGTATTATATCGAAGAGGTAAATGTAAGTAGGACAGAAATTATTTAGCAATATTCACAAAAGTGGAATGTAAGGCAGAGGCCTGGTCCACATACCACTTTGCATCATATCCAGTAGTATACGCTAGGATAACTGAAGACGGATGGAGTCATTAGTGATAGAATTGGACGAACACCACATGTGAAAGGAGCGGATGTGATTAGTAGGGTCCTCTCCAGATTTTCCTTCGAACTTAGGGATATTAGAAGGAAGCTTAGTTGGCATAACAGACCAACCTAGATTATGGTGTATAGGTTCGTTGTTAACTGGCTGAAATCGGGGAGGCTTAAACCTACCATAAAAGGTAGCAAAGGAGTAGCTGAAATGGTTCTCGTAGTGGTTCCACTACTAGCAACTCCAGATTTAGGGTCGGGGCTACCACCATCTTGAGGACCAGTACCCACATTGGCGCCTGACATGGTGACAAAATGAGGTAGACGAGAACTAGGTTCAGAATCAGAGTGAGAGCCTAATGGACCAGAATGAGAGTTGGTATGGAGACTCGACACTTAGGAGTAATTATTCCTAACAGAAACTGAGGAAGAAGGCCTAGGAGTCTGCAAGATAAGTGCCTTGGGGGTGCAATGATGGCAAGACACAAATACCCAAATAATATGGAAGAGTAATAAATAAAGGCTCAAAGGGGAAGATAAATTAATTACGATGTTTATGTATTGGCTTGGCAGTGTAAACCAAGCACTCTTCACTTAGGTGTGTGTGTGTGCAAGTGGTGTGTTAATTTTAATTAAGCCCAGAAGATTGTGTATAAAGAAAAAGAAAAAATGGTGTATAACTGTAAATAAAACTGAAATGACAGTAATATAAACCACTAAAGATGCATAAATCCAACCCATAAAGAAGGGCTCCCAAACAAATGTTCTAAGAGGTGAGAGAAATTGACTCAAAACACACAATATGGCCAAAATATCTAAGATCTAAGGGACAAGGATCTAATGACTCATATCTGTTGGAACGAGGCGTAGAAAACATCAAGAAACTAGAGGGAAAATTGCTGCAAAATGGGAGGCGACAGGTTATAACCCTAAGGGAAACAAGGGGGACCCTAAGGGAAAGATCAAACAAGATTCAAGAGGGAGTTTTGTATGAGATAATAACTGATCTAAAGGGATTTGAAAGAAATATAGGTTAGACCCTAAACAATGGCTGAAAGCGCTGCAAAATCTAAAACTACCTACTCAACTAAACCCCTCCTAAAAAGGTGGAAGCGTACTGAAACCCTAAGGGGATTGTTCCTAATTCAAAGAGAAAAATTGAGCATATCCAGGCCTAAGACAGGCGGAGACAGTGGTTAGAAAACCCTGAATAGTGCTTGCGGCAAACCCTGAAAGTTACAAAAAAAATCCTGAAAAAAGTTGCATCTTGTAGGTACTGACCTGTAGGCTATTGAAATCGCAGGTTCTTGTCTAAAAAGTGCAAGTTGCAGTTCCGGTATTCTCGGGCGGCAGGTTGCGGAAAAATTTGCCATCTCTGGCGCGACTGATACCTGTTACTTGCGGAAAACACCCAGAAACACTCGGAAGTTAGAATTTTTATTGTTTTAGGGAATAAAAGGTAAAAAACAACATTAAGAGACTAAAAATAGCTGAAGAAAAACCCTAGTTACTAAAGCAACTAGTCACATGGGAATTTGAATAAAACCCAATGGAGTCGCAAATTGTTAGAATGAATTATTAATGCAAGTGTATGAATATAGATCACTTTACCTGCACATGAAAAATAGCCTGAAAAACAAATATGGATGTCTAACTTCTTTAGATCTGCAATAGACGGTCGAAACAAATGCAAAACAAATATAGATTTATGCAGTAACAATAGCTAAACAGTAAGATGAAATAATAGTTTCTCCTATTATCCAATGGACAAGACAATATTTATAAAGAATTTTGATATTATGTTAACACCTGGGAAGGTAACAAAGAATGATGTTACCAGTCCCCCTCAATGCAATGGGTTCTAGGTTTTCCTCAATGCTTCAGCTTCAAATTTTCTCTCTCTTAATGGTGTAGAAAACCCAAGATGTGTTGAACTCAATGGGAGATCAACAAGGAAAAAGAAAATAAAAGTAATCAAAGTTTGACGATGATAAGAGGATCAAAGTCTGACCATGATAAAAGGATCAAAGGTAAATAATGAATGGAAAACCCTCCTATTTATAAAAAAATATTGATTTATCCTTGATAATGGTGCATAATAAAATATTATTAACCAAGATCTAGATCTAACTGCTTGGAATATTTTAGTATATTTTGTTGGAGGGAAAAGGAATTTAAATTGGTTAAATCCATTTATTTATAAATAATAAAAAAATAAATGATTTATTTATCATTTCAAGGATGGGCTTAAGGAATAATTTAACAAATAATCATTCGTTTTATTATTCCTAAATGATTTAGTCAAATTTAACAAGGAATATTAATTAAATAATGATTTAATTAATTATTCCTAGAGAATAATAAGATAAATAATTATTTCTCATTAATTGGGTTAAAAATGACTAGGAATATTATTTTAAAAGTCTTTTAATTAATTATTCCTAGAGGAAAATCAAATAAATAAGGATTTATTTAATTATTCCTCATGGGGTTTCCTATTTGGACCAGAAATAACTTAATAAACTATGGTTTATTAAATTATTTCTTATAGTGAAAACAATTTTACTACGGTAAAATTGGTCTTACATGGTGCATTTCAATCCGTCTAATTGTAAATGGTTAGATGACCCAAAGTTGGTGTAACAATCTTTATTTTCACTCTTATTCCATCAGTGAATAGTTCTCGTCTCATTGCTTCTCAATACAACCCCAATGTGCTTCTGATTCCAATTAGCTATGCTCATGACCAAGAAACCAAATTCATTTTTTGGCCTTTGCTTCTCTGCTTCTCAGTACCTTGGGAAATCCAGTTACATCCTCTTTGTGTAGTCACTCACCTTCCAAGTTCAAGCATCCCCTTCTCTGCTTCTCATTCCCTTAGGAAATCCATCCCTTGGCAGGGCTTCCTCACAACGAAAGGGTTTAAAGCCAAGGTAGTCCTTCCTTTTTACAATTATAAGGGTCATAACATGCTTCATGGTAACCAATTGACATCATTGGTGTTAGTGTATCACAATGGCACCATTCTTGAGATATCTAATCTATGTGCCACTGCACATTTCATATCTGCAATTATTTATCTTGCAACCAAGTCCTTCCACCCAACTCGATAATTTCATGCTTTCTTTCATCATAGCATGTACACATCCATAATTTCCATCATTGAGGATATGCAATAATTTTAATCATACCTTATTAGTAGTTTGTTCATGATGTGAACTTGGAATTCTACTTTAATTCCTATTACAACAAAATCAAGTTAGCTCATAACCCAGCTATCATAAATCAGATCATTGAATTTAGATTCATAAAACAAAATCTAAAAGTCATGAAATAGTGATACTTATCTTGGTTTGCATCTTTGTTTCTTTCTTTACATACACTTAATTGGTAGCCAACCGAGTAAGCACCCACTACCTTCCTTTCACTTTAACCACGTACACACACTAGATTGTTTTCCTGTCGACAAGCATCTAGTGCCTTCTCTTCACTTTGACCATGTACACACACCAGATTAGTTTCCTGTCGGCAAGAATCTAGTGTCATCTCTTCACTTTGACCATGTACACACACCAGATTAGTTTCCCATCAAAAAGAATCCAGTACCTTCTCTTTACTTTGACCACGTACACACATGGGATTAGTTTCCTGTCGGCAAGCATCTAGTGCCTTCTCTTCACTTTGACCACGTATACACACTGTATTGTTCCAATGCCTTCTCTTCAATTTGATTTTAAATTTACCAAGTAACTCATTGCACTCAAGATAAGCACTTAAGCCCAATCGAAATCTAGCAATTATGGTAACTACCAAACTAGGTACTCTTATGTCGACATGAATATAGGTGTGCTTCACACTTGTGTATGCCCAAACCGTCCCATACATTTTTGTGTGTGGCACTACATAATACAAGGTCCCAAAGAGTCCCATACATGTCTAAAAAATTTTCACATACACAACACATAGGCCCATATAGTCCATACCTGCCTATCCTGAACACACAAACACAACGAACAAGTCCATATAATCCCATACCTTCCTGACCTAAATGCACAAACAAAACATACAAGTCTAAACAGTCCCATACCTTCCTAACCTTAACACATTGCACATCACACACTTGTACACATGATACAAAAAAACATATGTAATACAACTATATCCCATTCCCATGCACAACACATGGTGACATGTACAACAAAATCACATATACACATAACATGTAACAATAAGAAATATAAAAATAATTTAGATACCACCTTATATCTCATGACATATCATCATGTCACGATTAATCCAGAGGCCACCTTGTCTCTCATGACACATCGTGTCGAAATTAATCCAGAGACTACCTTGTCTCTCATCACATATCATCATGTCAAAATTAATCCACCAGCATAATCATGGATGCACAACACAAGTATCCATAAAAATAACAACATATGAAATATATAAGTATCCATCAACATAATAATGTATGAAATATATAAGTTTCCATGAGCACAATCATGTATGCAATATATAAGTACATGTGTAGGTATAGTTAGGAGTTAAGAGAACTCCCTTCTTTCCAGTTTCATGGTTGTAAATATCTCTGTCCATTATTCTCATGGGCCCTACCAACCCATTAGGTTGTTACATTACATAACCATGGCCACAAAGCCAATAGCTTGTGCCCAAATAGATCTAGGTTTTATATGACTCCCTGATTGAGGCCAAACAAGTTCTATACATTCTCTTGACGTTGTGTTACACAACATTTTTCCACTGTCCCTGCAATCCCCAACTCACACATCGGAGGGTCATTTCTGTGACTAATAAGAAGTGTCATGCCTTTCAAAGACCATCATTGCATCCCTTTACATGAGAGAAATATTCCTCCTGTTGAAAATTCCCTAAGCATAACTGTAAAAACCCTTATTTTTGCCTTGGCGCGAGTAGCCAGTTACACCCCCGCGCCGATTGGGAAAATTAACATTGAGCCAGTGCCAGTTGTCGCTCTATGCCAGTTAAGCACCCACGCCAAGCTATTTATGGAATGTTTTTTAAAAATAGAGGCGAAGATTCCACCTCAACAACTTCGAGGATGAGTCATTGGGAGTGATTGAACTAAATAACCATGGACTCCATCCTATAGTTTATGGTTTTCCACCTCCCATGAGAACCTCCTAAAGGATAGGCCTCCCTCCCCCTTTGTAGGGATCCCAACCTCCTCCTTTTCCTCTATAAAAGAAGCTATCTCTCTTTGCATCAACTAGCTGAACATGGAGAATTGATACTATAGCTGAATAACTAAGCATAGATTGAAGAGTTGCATTGTGAAAGAGATAGAGCAAGGCGAAACTTCTTTGAGAGAACTTGAGTCCATGCCCTCATCCTGTCTAAATCCCTTGACAAGTACTGAGACGCACTTCAGATGAACCCCACTGGAGGAGACTTTGACGTCAAAGCATCGGTTGTACCTCTTCCTTCTACTTATATATATACATGACTAGCGTTTGGGTTCCCGTTTTGTGTTATATTCGTTGATTTAACACAACATGCTTATCCCTCTTTGACTAGTTAGTGATTGCGAATGAAATTATTATGTTGTATGTTTCTCTTGTGTATTGTGTTATGTGTAGGTTTCCGAGCGTGAATATGAGTGGATTGTGACTTGCCAAGGCAAGAGCAAGAGGTCACCACCATTACAACTGCAACAATAGCGTTGGACCCCAGGTAGGTCAATCTACCGTGTCCTCTTTCATTCTGTAGTTAGGAACCTACATTCTAGCATGTCTCTTTGTTTCTAGACCCACCCTAGGGCTAGAGGGATCGTCTCTGTCAGCAGAGAGGATTTACCTACATAAAAAATTGGCGACACCACTGGGGATCAGTGTGAGTTTGTCATTTCAGCTTGTTGGGTCGGTTTCGGTCGTTGACTTGCTTTCCTGTCTTTTTCCTATTTGTTCCTGTGTTTTTCATCAATTATGATATTTTAGTTTTTGCTTGAAGTGGTAAGTCTGGTCTTGGTTGGGAGAAATTATTTTTTTTTTCCTTTTCAGGGATTGGCGCTTTTATTTTTTTGACAATAGTGTCGATTGGCACTAGTTTTCAGTTAGAAACCCATGCCAATTGGCCATAGGTGCTAGTTTTCCATTAGCAATTTGCGCTAGTTGGCACTAGTTTCACCCACAAAATTCGTGCCAATTTCAAGGTGTGTGAAAAATTAAGGTTTTTTCCCTAAGTCCTTCACCATTGTGTCTTTCCCTTCTGGTATTTTTCTCTGTATTATTTACACGTTCTCCCCTTTACTTGGTCACTTGTGAGCATAGATCACATTGCTCATTGTTCAGCTGAAAAGTATTCTTTCTATGATTGCTTGATGTAAAAGGGAATGAATGCCTTGTTTTGAGCTCACACTTTGGAAGTCCTCTTTGTGCTTGACCTCATATGTCTGGTAGCCTTTTGAGGAGTTTCGTTACAAAGTGTTCAGAACAACAATTGCATTCTTAGTGTTTGTTTGCATCTCTTTTGCATTCATCCTATCATTAAGGAAATTTGCGTTCATTTAGTTTTTGTCTCATAGTTTTCTTTTCGTTAAAATGCATTAGATCACATTGCATTGAAAAGTCTTTTTTGAGATCCATCATTGAACTTAGATTACATCGTTTAATGATTGAAAGCTAAAAATCGCATTGAGTGCATTCTCTTTCATTAAAATCATGCATTAAGTAGATTCTCATTTGATCGAAAAATGCATTGAGTGCATTCTTATTCTTTCAAAATAAAAAGGAAATTATGCATAAATTACGATTGCATAGTTTTCAAAAAAGAGGATTTTGCATAGATTACATTGCATAATTCACATCGTTGAATGTTTTATATTACTTTTGGATAGTGAAATTCATCTAGTTAGGAAAAAATTCTATTTGCAGTATTATTGTTTGTTGCATCTTTGTTTGAAACTCTTCCCTTAACTAGATAACATTCATAGAATTGAAATATTTCTTCTCTCATATAGCTGCATATAGGAGATTTTCAGATGACATCCGATAGGACCTTGAAATTGAGACATAATTCAATATCAACTTTATAATTTATTCAATCAACCTAAGGAAACATTGAAACCTAATGCAACATTTCTAGTGGTCTAGGCTAGAGACGTGTTTCGACGTCTTAAAACCTAGTAGTTGTCGTTTTCCTTTTGGATTTAGATAGCGCTAGTACGAACTTGTGCTCCCCATACCGTCGAGTATATAAAGGGATACCCCATTAGGCTACAATCCTTTATCCATAGGAAGCCGAGTTTGTCGCCCTGTGATCGTGATACACCGAACACAACATTCGGGGAGACTACCTGCACGTACATTAAGTCCTTGGTCATTTCTCTTTCATTTTATCACCAAGGTGTATATGGAAGTTCATGGAAACTTGGTACACCCTCTTTCTTAAATTACCTAAGTAGTAATTTTTGTCTTTTCGTGACTCTCTAAGAGTGAAAATATCCTCGAGCGCTTGTCCTTTCACGCTCGTTTCAACCTAAAAGTGATAGAGTCACCTTTTTCCCGTTTCTCGACTCTTAAAATATGAAGCGGCAGAGTTTTGTTTCAATTTCTTAAAAATTTAACTACCCACGAAATATTCCTGGTTAAAGTTATCTTCCTTAGTGTTTTTTTTACGGTTGTTTCCAATGGCAACATTTCCAGAATTTACCAACCAAGGAATCCCCTCCAAAGGGAATCCTGGTCCTTTTCCTTCTTTTGGTAATGTTGGTGCTCCTTATATGGAAACGTTATCCCTTCCGGGGTTAACTGTTGGTTTTCCTGTGTGGTTATTTTTGACCTCGATGGTCCCGAGTGGTATGACCTCTGTTCAACCATCTCCTCTGTCTCAACAACACCATGTTGATTCTAAGGTGGACCTCTCCTCTTCTTCACCTGTTTCTTCGTCCTCCTCCTCTACTTCACCTGCTGAAAGTTTGGATTCCAATAACCAGGTGGCTAAGAAGAATAAGAAGAAGACAAAGAAGAAGAAGTCAGATAAGCGAGAGGCTAATGCTGCAACTGTTGCACCTAAGAAACCTTCCATTGATAAACCATCCAACCTTCCACGAAAAGTCAAATTCCCTTGCATGTTGTGCAAAGGTGACCACCTTCTTCGATACTGCCCAAGCATTCCCAAGGTACTTGAAGTATGGTTCGACAGTCATCCGTCGTTGCCTTTGGCTTCTGGAAGTCATATTGGTGGCACATCTTCGACTAGTATTGATAAGACTCATAAGAGACAGGGTAAGATCACAAATCCCTGTAGGTTGTGTGAAGGGAATCATCCCATTCACCTTTTTCCATACATGGATGAAGACACAAGAGTATTTGAAAACTCTACTGTTTCTACACCCTGCCTTCCAGTTGGTTACCAGAAACTTTCTTCGAGTCCTCTGCTAGTTTATTCAAATATTGATCAAGATTCATATTTGGTCGATCTCGCTCCCATAGAAATTAAAAATCACAAATCCATTCCTGACCAAATATTGGTTATGGAATCAGTTGATCTGACCCCGCCTATGGTTCATCAGGTCTTTTCCATCAAGAGTGGATCTCATCCCTCTCATGTTCTTCTTGTTTCTTCAGATTCCTTAGACTTGGAGAAAGATCCTCCCATCCCTGTGACTCAAGAATTTTCTCTTCCTACTCCCATGTCTGAGGTCCAGGAGGATGCTCCTCTTGCTCCGGTAACACCAGGGGATGACCATATCAGTTCAATGGCAGCCCCTCCAAGTAGTTTGGTCACTTCCTTTGATTGGAGTCGATTTGCAGGATACTGCCTTCCTTCTTATGTGCCTTTTGAGATCACGGTACAGGCCTTCTATATGGTCATACCTAGCACCATTATAGATGAAGGAAAGTCTGTTAGTATTTAGTCTTCCACTACTTGGAAAGATTTTGGTTCTTCACCGCTTGTACCTATTATACAGAATTTGTTGGCGTTCAATAGAGGAACTAGTCAACCATTAGGAATCCTTCTGAAGTTGCCTATTACTTTGGGAGGGAAAACAGTCTATATAGGTGTGATGGTGGTCCAAGGTCCCTTGGATTTTAATCTACTCTTGGGGCGCGACTATGCTTATGCTATGGGTGCACTTGTCTCCTCCCTCTTTCGTGTGATCTGTTTTCCACGCAAAGATCAGATTGTGACCATTGATTGACTTTCATTCTTTGGTCCTGACGTGACATCTAGTCCACCATCGTCTCTTCTGGATATTTATCCTCCAGTTGTATCTTCCCTGCCACATGTCAATTATGTGGCTACCTGTCCCATGCCCGCATTCAGTGATAGTTCCATTGTGCATCGTGTGATGGGGGCATTGGGTCCTGACTTCAGAGATGTTGCCCTCCCATTAGATGAACACCTCTTGGAAGCCATGAATTCTTATTCGACATGATGAGTTGTCGGTGGAGCATAGTTTTTTTTCTTTTGTGAAGCTCCTTAAAAAATGAAACAAGGTTGTTGGAGCATAGTTTGTTTTCTTGTGTCAAGCTCCTTAAAAAATGAAATAAGCTCTTCAAAGCACAGTTCATTTCCTTGTGTCAAGCTTCCTTAACAATGAAATAAGATGTTATGAGGATAGTTCTTTTAATGTTTCAACCTCGTTAAAACAATGAAACATGTTCTTGTTCAATTCGAGTCTTTGATACGATCTCGTAAAATGCCAGTCGAGTCTTTCACTTGATCTCGTAATTGAACCTTCATTCCATCCACCTGTCAGTAAGTAGCAGTCTACTCCTATGAATTCACTGAAGCTTGGGGGGCAGTACCTCGAATTGAGTCACCATGCTAGGGGCATGCCCATTTTTTCAAGCATAGTTTATTTTTGTTTCAAGCTTGTGTAAAAATGAAACCAATTCCAAGCAGAATTTCCCATGTTTTCCAGCTTCTGTAAAAATGAAACAATTCTCATTTTACCTCTCGTGATTGCTATTTTATCAGCCTGTTTTTCCAGATGAGCCTTGGTTTTCTCATTCCATCATTACCGTCTGCTCGTCCGATCATGTGCCCTCACCTGGTTGTTTTACCCATTCCTGAGGAACATATGCGATGAGTGGTCTTATTATCCATCCTCTTGACTTTTATCTTGTTCTGAGTAGTTCCACCATCATCGGAACCAGTTGCTATCCTTTATACCACTCATTCCTCCAGGAGGAGTCAACTTTTAGCTCTTTTCTGACTCTCTAAAATTGAAAAGATTGCCGAGATTCTTGTCATTTTGAACTCGTTAAATGGCTACGAAATGATATCTACCCAGTATACATTTACCCCTTTTTTGGGCTGGGATGGATTATTTACGAAAAAGGAATACCTTATCCTATCACGACTAAGAGGTTCTCTCAGACATAGTTTTCTACCTTTTTGGATCTGTGAGACTACCTATGAAAAGGAACTGCTGGAGTTTTCTTTTTTTCCTTCTTTTCAAACTCTATAAACATGAAAAGATGTAGAGTTCTTCCTTTGTCAGACTCATTAAACCTTGATGACATCGGACTTCATCACCATGACGTTACTCGAGTTCTTCCTTCTTAGGGCTCGTAAAATGTACTAGGTTGGATTTTTCCAAAGGACAAAATTACATTACAAGAATATTCTATCCCCTTCAAGCTTGTTTAAAAAAATAATTGGGGTACTCGCCAGAAATGGTGGGGGAAAATGAAACCCAGTTCTAGTTATGTTGGCAGTATATCACTCTTGAACATGACACTCGTCTGCATTTCGTGTCGAGTTGGGGACATCTTATTTCGTCATTTTTTGCCTTCATGGGTTTGGGTAATCTCTTTTGACCTCTCATTTGCTCTCTGCCACGTCATCATGACCTCAAATCCCTTGATGTCAAATACTGCCAAATCCAATGTCGTGTCGCTGATATGTTCAAGATAAGTTTTTCCTTTGCAATTGTCAACCTTCCTCTGATTCCCTGTTTGTCCTTATTCACTTTCATCATGTTCCTCTGTCTCGTGTTGATGATGTGGGAAAAATTATGGCCCTCCTTCGACTAGGTCACTTCCTATCGACTTTAGCTCATTATCCAGGAATTTGATCTAGAGACTCCCTTTTGGTACCTTGGAGCTTGCATGCCTCAATGGCAGGTTTTTCACATTCGATGCAAGGTTCACGTCATTGGCCTTCGATCGAGTGATTATGCGGGTGTTCAACATCAGATCACTATTCACATTCCGTAGATTGTACCTTTTGTACCTTGAGGGCCATCGTCATCATTGGTGGTTTCTCTCACGTCTGTTAACGGCTTTCATCATTGGCTGGTAATCAGATGATTTTC
>JAXQQM020077799.1:0-143054 GCA_034641835.2 Pinus albicaulis
CAGAAGGGCACAAAAATGAGACGCTCACAAACTTTTGATTGCGATCGGGGGAGCGATGGAGGCGGCGCGGGTCGATGCGGCGGGAAGATCAATGAGTGGAGAACACGATCGGAGGATGCAATCGGAAGGGCACAAAATGAGACACTCCCAAACTTTCGATTGCGATCGGCTTCGGGGAGAGCGATGGAGCGCTGGCCGTCGATGCGGCGGGGGAGATCAGCGGTGCGGAGCGCTGCCGGGACTAATCAAACAAAACAATCGCATCGAGTTTTTTGAGTATTACAAAGGAAATGCCGCCCAGTTGTTTCGGTACGATTGGCCCCAAGGCTTAGCGCTTGGTCTTGGGGAAGGGTCACGTGGGGAAGTGGTTAAGGAATTTGGTGGAAAGGGGCTAAGCCTAGGATAAAGGTCGGAAAGTGGGTTTTTTGCCCATTTTGATGAGGTTTTAAGGGTTTAAGGGAAACGATAAGGGGAATAAAGGGGATAGAAAACAAAGGCTTTGGGGGATGAAATAAGAGGGAAAAGGGGGCCTTTGGGAATTTCTTCACATAACAGAGAGGTTTTAAAAGGGGAATCAGCAGAGGGAATTTGATCAAAGGATAAAAGGCACATGGAGGCTTCAAGGAGACTGTATTTTCAGCGGAAATGCATTCCTTGAAGACTCAACAACAATTTTAGCCCCCTATTTGCTTGTCAAAAATTTCATAGGGGGGCTAACACATGTAATCAAGTAGTTTTAGCCCAAAGTTGGCCATGAAGTTTATAGGGTATAACACTCCTCTTAGGAGTCATGGCCTACATATACATAGTAAAAGAATGCATACAATCAAAAAATAAAACATGATTTACATAAGTATGTTCTTCACCAATAATTCTCCTTATACAAGTGGAGTGGTGTATGGATCTTTCTCCTCCTCCCAAGGTAGGAAGAGTTGGCTGAAATAACTCTATCTTAGAGTCTTGTTGCTGCTCCAAATCCACAAGGTTCATGCATCTTTGACAATGTTGATATAGTTCTTTTTCAAAGCCCTCCCAATAATAGCTCCTCAAGATGATGTTGTTGAGCTTCATAGAATATGTGTGACTGAAATAGAACTCTTCATAAGCCCTTTGTAGTAACTTCTCCTTGTTGGGGCCCTTGTTAAGAAATTAAACGACTTTTGAGTTGTGTTTAGTCGTGGTGGAATGCAACCATGGTAGGCGAGAGAGAGGTCGAGTTTGTAAAGGAGTAAGGGTAGGTGTCCACATTTAATGTTGCACATTTGTTGTGGGAGAAAGCACATATGGCGGAAGGAGCGTGAAGGAAGCAGCGATGAGAACTCCACGACTAACAAAAAGAAACGAAGACAAGCGGCGAGAATAAAGGAGGAAACTGCCAGTCGCGCTGGCGGTAGAACAAATAGGCAATCGTGGTGGAAGGAGGTTGGCTCGAGGTCGATCAGGAAATAAGGCCATCTCAGAGCTCTATTCGTGCTGCCCATTCTCTGCCCATACGTATCTGTGTTTCTCTGTCCAATAGGACCTCTTTGTATTTTTTTATGTTCGATCTCATGTTGAGGAGCCATGTAATAGAGCTTATCCTTTGATGATTGATGCATAATATAATCAGAGGTTGTTGTTTTGGATATATGTTTTGGTCTGGAATGAATGGTTTCACTAGTAATTTTAAATTTTTTATTGTAAGTCTGAATGCATTCTCGAGAGATATCTTTCATGGAACATTGTGTTGCATTTGTTTAGACCTTTTTCATAGTTCTGATTTACCCATACCAATGTTGTTGGGCTGATACCGATCGATTCCCTACCTTAGTAAGGTCGCGGCACACCTCAGGTGAGACTCTTGGCTCTTCGAAGCAGGGTGAAAATGCCGGCGTGGTGCTAGAATACAGTGTAAAACCTTGTTGGCCCTTAACCTGAACCCGGGTCTTATCTGCGAGACCTTCTCTCTTGCCAACAAACGGTTCCGTTGCCGAGACCTGAAATTTCATTTTGGAGCTAGATCATGGTATCTCGGATCTTTTAAAGAGAAATACAAAGCTGGTGGAATAACCACCTAGATCAGCTCATCACTCAGCAAGATGAGTTGAGACAACAGAAGGAGAAAACGATCAAAATTTTGGTTCTATTCTCCGACTCTGTCAGTGATACCTACGAAATATTTTGGGGAAAGTTCCCAGAAGAACTCTATAAATGGTTGCGGAGGCTTCAGACCAAGGCAGTCAAAGAAAAGTTGCGAAAGGTCAATCGCAAGTGGGTGCACGGGTATCTGGTGACCCTTCATCGGTTAAACATCAATTTAACCCGAGTTGTAGATTTCTGGGTGGAATCTACCTTAGACGGATACATAGTGGAGTTTGTAGTGGAGTGCTACCAGTCTTTCTTGAGAGCAGAAGATATATTCAAATACGGGTTAAGGGGGAATTTGTTGAAGGAGATCCCATTGTGGATTAAAGCCTTGATGGTAGATGAAGGACTAATGGGGTTCCAAAAAGTGGAGATGGAAGCCAAAAACCTCCAGTGCCGGGGGAAGGGACTAAGGGAGAGATGCTACAAGAACAGTGAAAAATGGGATTAGGAGTATGGATGTCGAGACCGCTAATAGGCTAAGGGAGCGACGAGAACATCAGAGGGCATAGATTGTAGAAAGGTGGCGAGAAAGGGTGATAAAGGAGTTGAAGAGACAGGAAAGTGGTCGAGAGGAAAAACAGGAGGCACCTCAGATGACGAAGGAAATGGAAAGTCAGGTGGGTCCCCAAGATATGGGAGGGGTTGTTAAAGAATTTCAGCAGGTGTATAGGAGCCCAACCCAGATGGAGAAAGGAAAGAAGTCTGACGGACAAGGTACATACACGTGCCCAAAGGAGGTGTCCAATGTGGAGATGCACGTTGCAATGGAGCAACTATTTCAAGAAAGGCTGAAGTCCATATCTGAAGGTATTCCTATTCCCCAAAGTTTAAGTAGCTCTAGTCCCAACCTTCCCCTGGTGCTCTATAAACCCCTAGGTGAAATTTTTGTTAATTTGTGTGAATTAAGTAAGTTGCACAATATTCAATCCCCAGCAGTAATACATACTAGTAGTAGAATTGCTAGGGGTACAATCTCGCAACTAGGAACCAACGGCATCATTTTAGTGATGCCTACTCAAGTGAACATGGCGGGATCACTTACCCGGTATCTAGAGTTCTCTGCGAGGGGTAACGATGATGTCGAACAACACTGGTACCTCTGTGAGGCCATATGGAGGGCAAGACAGACACCAGATGTGGGGAAGTTGATAGAATTTCAAACCACCCTTAGGGAGAGAGCTCTATGTTGGTTTATGAAGTAGTCTAAAGCTCATCAGAATCTAGAGATGGCAGATGTGAAGAGGGACTTCATTAAGGAGTTCAAACTGCCCCAAACAGACAACAAGGCCTGTTAGAAATGTGGGAGATCAAGCAGCGGGAAGGAGAGACTGCTTGGGATTTTATGCGGAGATTCAAGGATGAAATTGGAAAACTCAGCTATCTAATTGATCCAAACCATCAGAGGGATTGGTTCATTAAATCTCTACTACCTTTGACCAGAACTCCATTAACTCAACAAAGGATCGACATGTTGCAAGACGCACTAGAGCAAGAAATGAAGATAGAATCTATAGCAGGTTACCCACAAGAGTTTAAGGGAGGAGCAGTGGTATAGGACCCCTCTATAATCAGTCTGCAGCATCAAATAGCAAGCTTGACATAAAAGCTCAAATAAATTCAACCAATGCAGCTGGCGAGACTGAATGTATGGTGCACATATTGTCTCATGGAAGGACATGTGGTAACTAAATGTCCACGGTTGCAGGGGTAGAACGTGGGGACATCGGCTGTGGGAGTATAGGGAGCTTCACCATTAAGAGGAGTTGTGAAAATAAACACCCAGAGAATATATCCACCACAACAGAAATACACAGGGTTTCCTGCACAACAAAGTCCAACCACCAATGAGTATTGTGAAATATGTAAGAATATGGGCCATCAACCTTGCTTGTGTCTGATCTTACAAAAATATTCCAACGTTCTGAATAATACATACTATGAGTTATGTGCCTCAACAACACACAGCATAGAGCAGTGTCGAGCTCTAGATGCACTGGCGGAATGGCTAGACCGAACTTCATATAGAGTGAACGAAGCTCCCTGAGGAAGAGGAGGAGGCATGAGAGGAGGTCGAGCATGAGGTAGAGGTCTAGTAAGATGCTACAACTGCAACCAAGAAGGATATGTAGCTAGATAATTTCCACTCCCTAGAAGACCCTAGTGTTCCCAATGTCGGGTTAACACACATGCTACAAAAGATTTTCCTGAGCTCATCAAAATATGGGAGGAAAGAGCTAGACAGCAGGGAAAAAATCTAGTAAATGCAGAACCCAGGTTGATGGGAACTCATACAATGAAAAACGTGGCAATAGTAACATGAGAAGGAAAAATAATGGGGGAATATGCACGTACTATGGACCTGATAAAATTGATCAGGAAGCAGCATAATCCTTTTCCCAACTTGGGGGAAACAAAGGTATTGAGTTACAGAAAACCCAAGAAGACAATGAAACCCAAGGTAATTCAAAATATTTGATCCAAAAGTGGTTCCATCTATTCTTAAAAATTGTTAACAACGCACCAATGCTAGAATAGCTAAAGTAGAACCTCGAAGCGGTGTTGAACAAGAGCACAAGAGCAAGAGAATCACCAGATGCAAACTAGAATTATGTATAGAGAGTAAAGAGAAATAAAAGAAGGATGGGAAATTAATTCCGAGAGAACACACAAGTTGCGGGTTTCCAAATTAAAGACACCATGCTTGATTTGGGATCTGATGTAAATATCTTGCCAAGGAAAACTTGGGAAGCATTAGGGAGGCCAAGATTGACATATTCACCAATCCAACTTCGAATGGCGAACTACTATTTCATTTTTCCCATTGGCATATGGGAGGAAGTTGAAGTTGACATTGCCGAGGTAAAGACATTTACGGACTTTGAAGTAATTGACATCATGGGAGATAAAGATCCTTATCCTGCACTATTAGGAATTGATTGGGCCTTTGAAAATTATGCAATAATAGATCTGAAAAAATAACTAATGATCTTCGAGGATGGGGGGATTAGAGTCACTCAGCCACTCGACATGTATCAAGGACCAAGATATACAGAGACTATGGATAACAGAGAAGATGCTCAACTTCTGGATCATCTCTATCAAATGACCACAGGAAGAAGAGAACATTACATTAATCCAATAGCAGAAGGCTCTGTAAGCTAGAGAAGCATCCAAAGCTCAGAATTGGGCTCAAAAATAGCTTGGGATGATTGGCAACAAGGAGGGTATGAAACTAATGCAAGGAGATGTGCCAAAATTAGAAGAATCAATTGGATCAGGACCGAGGTTTGAGAATACCCAACCTTATCCAATATGAATGCTGTAAACATTTTTATAAAAAAGATAGAAAATAAGGTACCAGAAAGCCATAGAGTACCATTGATGGATATGGCATTATAGTCCACATCCGCAAGATGGTGGAGTAATCATCGCAACTCGATGACACAATGGTACAAAGTTGTGGCAGCATTAAAAGAAATATTTAAGGAAGAGGAAGGACCCTGGAGTAAGGACAAGTACCAAGAGGACTCAAACCCCAGAAACCATCTGAAGAAATGTGAGGCACAAGGGAGAAACGAGGGATATCTAGAAGAAATGTGGATACACTGGTTTATCCACTCTTTGGACGTATTTCCACAGGCCTGGTACCTGACGAAGGAGAAAAAAAGAGGGACTAGCAAAAGGCAGGAAGTTGCAGAAAACTTCACAGAGTGTTTCCTATTTGAAGAAAAAATAGAGCCAGTTACACAAGCTTTGCAAGATATCAAGAAGGTACGATTCTTCCTGGATATTCAAAAGAGGGATGAGCAGTCGCTTCAGTACTAAGGTGTCAAACAAAAGGTGGCATGTCAAAAGATAAACAGTGAGATGGATGATGACAATCTGGAGGATCTCAGGCACCTGTATTTTGAAGAAACAAAGGCAGAGATGGATATCAAATAAGAACCGACGACAGAAGGGATCCATCTGCTACCACTAAGAACCAAGAAATTAAATATTGGAACAGAAGACAAGCCTAAACTAGCGGCAATTGGAGACTATTGGGATGAACAAACAACTAAGGAAATATTCAGTCTACTGAAGGAATATGAGGACTTGTTCCCTTCATCAGTAGCATATTTAAAGGGCTTAAAAGGGGATATGGGAGAGATGTGAATAATACTAAAGCCCGATACAAGGCCTGTGAAACATAGACCATATCATCTGAATCCAAGAGTGAAGGAAAAATTTAAAGTATAGATTGACAAGATGTTAAAAGCAGGATTGATATTCCCAGTAGAGGAAGCAGAATGGGTAATTCCTATAGTTATATAGAACGAAAAGGAAAAATCTGAAATATGAGTTTGTGTAGATTACAGAAGCTTAAACAATGCTTGTATCCATGACCCATTTCCCACTCCATTTAGTGATGAAGTCCTAGACAACGTTGCGGGGAACGAGGCATACTCGTTCACCGATGGATTCTCAGGATACCATCAGGTAAGGATAGCGGAGGAAGATAAGAAAAAGACAAAATTCACCACCGAATGGGGCTCTTTAGCATACAATGTGATGCCATTCGGATTGAAAAATGCACCAGTGGTATTCTCTCGCATTGTGATAGTTGCTTTCCAGGAATACATCCACAAGTTTTTAGAGGTATACATGGATTACTGGACTGTCTATAGCATACTAAAGGATCATGCAAGCCTGTAAAGAGTAATTTTCGATAGATGTCGATAACTTCAGATCTCGTTGAACCTGAAGAAGTGTATATTTGCAGTGCCATTTGGAACACTACTAGGACACGTGGTATGTAACCAAGGTGTTTGCGTAGCCCCAGCCAAAGTAGCAGTGATAGTCCACATGGAGGCACCAGAAACAGTAAAATAGTTGAGATCATTGCTGGGCCACACAAGTTACTACCAACGATTTATTCGCAAATACGCGAAGATAACAACACTATTAGAGAATCTGTTGAGGAAATCTAAATAGTTCCAGTGGACGGACAGTTGCAGGACATCCCTAGATACCCTAAAAGAAAATCTAGCAAGTGCACCAATACTATTTCACCCAGACTGGGACAAAAAAATTCATGTACACATCGATGCTTCCAGCGTTGTGCTCGGAGCGATCTTGGCTCAAACAGGGGACACTTCAGTCGATCACCCGGTATATTTTTCCAGTCGCAATTTGTCCACAACAGAACGGAACTACACAACAACAAAACGGGAGGCATTGGCAATGGTGTACTCTCTTCAGAAATTATACCACTACCTGTTGGGAGGTACGTTCAAATTTTTCATAGACCACTCAGTGTTGAAATACTTAGTAAACAAACCGATCTTAGAAGGGAGAATATGCAGACTGAAGTAATCGTAAAGCCTGGAAGACTGAACGTAGGGCCTGATCACCTGTCCCAACTAGAGAATGGAGAAAATGGAGGATCTCTAGATGATCAGTTACCAAATGCTGATATTTTCAGAGTAGAAGCCATCCCATGCTACCTGAACAAGATAGCAGGCTACCTTATAAAAGGGCAGTGTCCGCAGGAGTAAACTTCAATACAAAAAATACACTTGGTAGTTCGAGCTGCAGAGTATCAACTAATAGTGGTGTTGTGGTTCCTATGTTTTGGCCAGATTGGCACGACCAAAAGATAAGACAACATCAAACCACTTTGGGATCCTAGGATCTATCCCTCCTGGATCCAGAGAGGGATCTCTCTATAAATGTAAATAATGATATATATTTAAGGCTCAAAAATGAGGTATTAGGCTAGGTATGAAGCACAAGGGTTTTTTTGTTTGTTTGTTTGGTTGGAGATCATTAACTGAGAAGGTTAAGGAATTAAGGAAGGAACTGAATAGAAGGATGTTTCAACATGGAAATATAGGTTAAGAGAAAGGTTAATCCATTGGGCTATGGAGTCATGAAAGGGGATTACTTGCATAACAACTATCCAAGGGTTTCCATAGGGCAAGTCATCTATACTAAAGGATATTTTTAGATAGATGGTGGAATGGAACATTAAGAATGTGTGAAAGAAAGAAACCAAAGTGCAGTTTAAGATTAGGTAAGGACTTTGAACCTATCCTGCTTTTGACATACTTCAAAGGAAACTCTCATAAAAGACACAAAGGGTAGCTTAAGATCAGGTCAGATGTCATTTAAATCCAGACCTAATTTCAGCATACTCTCAAGGAAGGAAATCTAGCAATCCTCATAACTACTTTCAGAATGGTAGAAAACATTTAAGATAAAACACAGAGTAAGGCCTAAGATCAGATAAAGACTTTGAACCTTCAATTCTTTTGACACTAACTCCAAGGGATCTTAGAAAGGAAAATTGTTGGAAAAGGAACCTAGTGAGACAGGGCTAGCCTAATCTCCCATTTTCCCAATTCTTCCAGCTAAAACCAAACAAGAACATCTAAGGACACAAACTCCAAATTCATACATCGGTAAGCATGGACCAGCCATTTTCTATACTGGTTAAATTATGATGAATTTTCTCTTAGATATACAAATAGCAGAAAAAATATAGATAAAGATTATAGTGAGACTTAGGGTACTTCCATCAATATGTCCTAATCTATGCTTGCTATTATTTATCTGAGAATAATGGACAGTATGATAAAACATGAAAGGAAACAATTACAATAAGAGTAACATCACCAATAATATAGACCAGGATCATGTGAATCTCCTTGATTAATTGATGTGCAAAACCAGTCACATACTTTGAGCTCAGTGGCCTTTTACAATCCAGACTTCTCTTCCCAACCTACTATATTACAGACTACTTAGCTACTTCCCCTCAATAACAGTTCTAATAGTCGATAAAATCCCAACAACCAACCACCTTTACAATGAAATTTACAGGGGTTCTTATAGGATAATGAGTGATAGTAGTAGTAGGCATGGACTTAAATGATCAATTAAGACAGAGGGGAGAAAGTATCTGAATTCCCACTCTGCTTAATGGCTCTGTACTAACATGTTTGTACTCTTTAGGCTGGTTCAACAGTCTCTGTCAAGTTGACAATAACCTTAGGTATGTGCTTTGAAGTACTTTCTGATTTGTTCTGTCTTCTGAGATAAGTAAGGTGACTGAAGGTCTTCAGGTCTTCCATGCTTCCATAACTTCTGTCCTGACACCTTTAGAAACTTATGTCAGCGTAATAACGGTTAAGGGCTCGATGAGGCATGGAGAATGCTATAGGAACGTGTCCTCCTTAGAGAAAGGACATTCTGCTAATATGAGAGCACTGATATAACTTGTTTATGTGCTCTAGGCTTCATTAATCCTTCTCAATCATTCTTATGGTATTCATCTGTGTCTTCATCCTTTAAACATTGGATCATAGGCACTAAATCTTCAATAATGGGTTTAAATCCTTTAATTCTCTTCACTAATACTCTTTTCTGCTTCTACTGACTATTTATTTTAATGTATAGGCTTAAAGGCGCAGGAGGGCTTAGATAAGAGTTAATAACCCGAGCTTTAATGAAAATCATGTTTTACAATTTTCTCAGGAATTTTTCTATGCGATCTCTGGCTCTGAAACATGGCATTCTGCGCTCTGTATTTCCCTGTCTGTGACTGTGAGACAGAAAGGATTTTCACCATCTGTGACCCTGAAAAACACAATAAACCTGTTAAGAAAATCAATGGGAATGGAGGAGGATTGCTCTAGAAGGCCGAGGGAATGGTGGCACGATGAGAATGGTGGATATAGCGAAGAAAATGGTGGAAATTGTGAAAGAATGGTGAAAAACGGGCCTGATGAAGGTCTGGTGCGAGGAGGGTTTTGGACTGTCCCATTAAATCAGACTACAGTAATTAATGGTAAAGATTCATTGATAGAACCATTCTGAGGACTAGATGAAATGGGAGATGGGATTATGCTGGAGCCATCAGATCAAAACAATGGACGGCCATGATTGTTTGACGGGGAACATTTGAATGGGAAATGAGCGGAGGCGGCGTAGAATCTAGACCGTCGGATTAGAGAAATAGATGGCTAAGATCAATTTTGAGATTTCATTGTGGAGGATAGGCGGTAAGGCAGAAAACCGACAGCGGTTTTCGCGCAAGGCTGAGGGTGGTAAATGGTTTTCGGAAAATTTGCGCAATTCCACTCATCGCGTGCCACGTGGCAAAAAAAAACCGCCCATATTGCGCGCTTTCAAAACTTTAACGCCCGGACACAAAAAAAACACGATATGTCACTTCAACCGTTGGATCTTATGATTTTTATCGGATGGTGTGAATAAATCCCAATGGGGAGAGATGCACGGGGTAGAGGTTAATTCATCGGGTTGATTGTGGACTGTTAGATCTTCAGTTTTGGATAGTCGTGATCTACTTTCGGGGCGGAAATTTTTTCAAAGGGGAAAGGTTATATGGTTGGTGGAAACAGATCCTGGCCGTCGAATCTATAGTATGGACGGTTGGGATCTGTATAAGAGGTGGATTATCATAAATGAAAGTGAGGGGGGATATGAAAAGGAAAGGTGCCCAATTGCTGGAAGGCTGTCGATCTTGTGGAGATCGACGGTTCAGGTTAACCAAAAACATTACTATTGGAGATGATAAAAACAAGGGAAAATACACATTTTGATTGGGTTTTCAGTTCATTAAGTGCCTATTCACACTGCTTAGGTCCCATGGAGGAGGAGTTAAGGAAAAATAAGCCCTTGGGGGCTAGATTTCTTTATTGAGTGGAGAGAATATTTTTTATACATTTTAAAGGGATTTTTGGGGTTTTTAGCGCCCGGTTGCGGGGCTTAGGGTCTATGAAGAAAGGGGCTAGGCTATATCAGCCCTCAGGGGCTTAAGCCTGTCAAAGTTTAAAAAAGGTTATTTTAGGCCAAATTTTGTGCCTTTTAGGGCCAAATGGAGGGTTCCGGTAGGCAGAATAGGGCGTTTTTAAACCAGAAAAAGAATAATATGAGGTTTAAAAAGGGTTTTAGGATGAGATGGAGGGTTAATGGAGGGACTTTAGAGGAATTTTGAAAGGGGAAAAATTGGTGAAAATGGGGAATTGGAGGAGATGAAATAAGGAAAATGGAGACCTTTTTGAGCATTTTATTTCACCAACAGTGAGGCTTATCAAATGGAAACAGCAGTGAAGATTTATTGAAGGGACAGAAAACAAATAGAGGCTCCAAGGATGAAATATTTTCAAGGGAAATGTTTCTCTTGAAGGCTCAGAAACATTTTTAGCCACCTATTTGCTATGTCAAAAATTTATAGGTGGCTAACAAGCGGGACACTTATACAAGATGGGGCTAGACCAGTTTCTTTGAAGATGTGTCCTAGACCACGAAAGGGAAACTATACTATAGGAATGCCACAGTGGTGTTGCGGGAGGACACGTGGGAGCTAAATCGACAGCACGAAAATTAATACAAGTAGGTTTATGGTGGCCAATAGTGCATAAGGACAGCAAAGCATTTTTTGAGAAAGGTGATGTTTTTCAACGGACAGGATGACCATCCCACAAAGATGAGCTTCCACTACATCTGATAAAAGCACTACAACCATTCAAAAAATGGGCAGTCAACTTTGTAGGACCAATTACACTGGCTGCAAGGTACTCAAAGGTGAAGTACATAATAACAGCAACATACTACCTGAAGAGGTGGGCAGAAGAAGTGCCAGTGAAAAATTGCACGGAAAAGACTGCTACTAGATTCATATTTGAAAATATAATCAGCCGATTTGGGTGTCCAAAAAGCCTAACCAGCAACCAGGGTACACACTTCATCAATGACACCATTAAATCCCTATTGGAAAGCTTCATGATACAACACCATAAAAGTAGTCTGTATCATCCACAAGCCAACGATATAGTGAAAGCATTCAACAAGATACTAGAGAAGGGCCTGACGAAGATATGAAATGCACAGCGCAATGACTAGGATGAGCGGATACCAGCAATGTTGTGGGCATACTGAACAACAGTAAAAAGACTAAACAACTAAACACCATTCAAGCTAGTATACGGGAGAGAAGTGGTAGTCCGAGTGGAATTCATCATACCAAGCCTTCTAATCACAACATCACTCCAATTATCTGAAGAAGAATCACTAAAGGAGCGATTGCAGGAGTTGCAAGAACTTGAAGAAGGACGATTTCTGGCCGAATTTCACCATACGGTACAAAAGGACAGACAGAAAGCTTGGCACGATCGACACATTAAGCACAAGACTTTTCAAGTTGGTGAGAAAGTTCTACTATATGAAAACAAATACCAGAAATTCTCAGGGAAATTGTAGATGCATTGGCTAGGGTCATTTTATGTGATAGAAATCAAATATTCAAGAGCAGTTCAATTAGCACAACTGAACGACCAATCTCTACAAGGATGGGTCAATGGCGCACGCCTGAAGCCCTACCAAGAGTAAGTTACTCGTTTCATTTCCAATAACTCTCACAACCGAGAGGATTCAGTAGGGTAGAGTAGCATCAATAACTCTCTCACACCTGAGATGATCATAGATAGGATTCCACTTTACCAAAAATAAAAATAATAATAAACAACTACAATTGAGTTGCAGAGACTGCAACACAACCAATTGTGGGCGGGGAACGGTAGTGTCTAGCGTGTCATCCGCGTCAGATAGAAAATCATGTCGAACATCAGCCCATCATCATTACACATAGTACCAATGTCATTCCATAGGATTACCAAGATTTGGAACTAATTTCCATAATTAGCATCACCCATACCGTAATAAATTTTCCATAATTAGACATAACCACCATCCGTCACGTCTACCCAAATCCCAAAGCCATAGTCAGCAATGTCAGAACCCACCTTAGCCGGTAACTAATTGCACGATTGTAGACGTGGAAGAATCCAGGGAAAAATTAATTAGTTATTGGGTCTCATCAACCTCACCCATGTCGGTTAATTACATAAACCGCATGCAGAGAAGCGCAAGAATGCTGGAAAAATATGAGTTAGAATCAGAAACATCCAAAAGAACAAGATAATCCAAAATAGAAGAAGAACAGAGAAGGCACATAGGAGAAGGAATTCAAGAGAAAAGAGAGAGAGTTGTTCTACAAGTATACCAGTGAAGAGCGAGAATGACCAAAGTAATTCCAGCAGTGGTGGAGCAATAACTTGACAGAAGAATTCAAAAGATGGAGTCCCTTGTGGGAAAATATGACAGTGCAAAACTAATCGATACAGACCTTACAGATTATTTTGAGTTTCCAGCACTAAAAAGGCAAGTGTATATAGAGAACTATGCAACAGAAGCAGGATGGACAACGGCAAGAGTTCCAGCAGAGTTCAGGGGCATCCAACAGTCTATGATATTGAACCTGAGAAATCTACCAGTGTTCAGGGTTACAGGCGTTGCGATGCAATGCACAAAATTTTTATTAAGAAGGATCAAGAACTGTTCACTATGGCTAGGGAAGGAAATCCCAATTCATGTATAAGACATCCATAGATTAATTGGACTATCACAAGAGGGAAGGGACGTATCAGTAGCGTTCCGAAATGTATCCAAGAGAGCGAAGAAATCTAGGGACACGGACTACTATGTCAAGTATGGCACTAGGAGAGGGGGAAAAGGAGAAAATATCGACTTGATCAATAAACCGAAGGTCAAGTTCGTCTGCTACCTAATTTCTAGCAAGACAATGAGGCACTATACCAAAGGGGAGTGCACGGTGGATACAGTTATGGTTGCGGAGCATTGTGTCCAGGGGACAAGGCTGAATTGGTGCTCTTTCTTGCTGAAGGAATTGTTCAAAGCTTGTGAGGACAATTACAAGAGGGCGATTGGATTTATTTATGGATATTTGATCATGGCGTTAGCCATGTGGAAATGGACCTTGCCAAGCATCCAAGCATCAGTCGAGATAGCAAAAGACCAACCATTGGAAATGAAGTTTGTGCCTTGGAAAGTGTCTAGGGATCCTAGCACAAAGGAAGTAAACACCGAAGCTTTCAGAGTCTACTATGGCTAGATGGTTGATGTCATGATGAGTCAAAAAAGAATTCTAGGAAGTCTATTAGATGGATATGGCAAGCAAGTATGGTTCGAGGTCACGCACAAACAGACTTTTCTCATGCCGACATGTGTACCGGAAAAAACCTTCAAGATGAGGACCTTGAAGTTCCAAATTGACGAAGCAACCTTTCAAATGGAGGATTGTTCATGGCCAGGAGTGGCGATGGAGGTTAGGGATGGATTCTACACATATATCTTCAACAGGATGCTGCCAAACTCACTGCCAGGAAAAACCTCAGAAGAAGCAGCGACTAGGATGTCAAACCTGCAGCTTTTCCATATATTACTACTATAGTCCCTTATTGTTGTTAGTGCAACCCCCTTATTGTTATTATTGTACCCTTGTAACCCCCATATTGTTATTATTTTGCCCTTAAATTATTATTGTTAGGTCAGCTAGGATTACATTGTGGTCGCTCTAGGATTACATTGTGGCCCCATGGACTCCTATATATAGAAAGGAGGTTTTGTAATTTGAATCATCCAAGAATTTTTCATTCATGTAATTTATTGGAGGTTTCCCCCTCGAAGTGGTTTATTTCTAAGGTGTTGACATCTCTTTTCTTCTCTTTTTGGAGATGGTTTCACAACATTTGGTATCAAAGCTTTGAGATTCTATGGTTTTGCTGCTCCAAACAGGTCATCGTGGAATTTTTGCTATAACTTTGTTTCTACGAAGGTTATGAGTCTGAAATTTTTAGAGTGCAAAGCCAAAATCCTAAGGAACATCGCCGCAAAATTTTAGAGCTTGGTTCGCAATATTCTCAAAGATATGATCTGTGAAATTTAGGTCATTTTGCAGGCTCCTGAATTTAACCTAAACAGGTCATCGTGGTATTTTCGTAATAACGTTTTTTCTACGAAGTTTCAGAAGCTGAAATTTTTATAGTGTGAAGCCGGAATTATAAGGAACATCTTTGAAAATTTTTAGATATTGGTTCGCAATATTTTCGAAGATATGATCTGTGGAAGTTAGGGCTTTTTGAGGCTTCTAAATTTCATCTCAAAGAGGTGATCGTGGGAAAATCTTCATAGCTCTCTCTTTGAGCATCGGATTGGAATGATGTAAAAAGTGGCCTCAATCACACGGAATATAGTTTTTGTTCTATCAATTTTAGAGCCAAAGGAGGAAACAGTGATACGTGGCAAGTCGTACAAGTTCGCTCTACTGAACCAGTCCAAAATTGGGTCATTATGGGAGATTGGACATAACTTTGCCTTGAAGAATCCAAATCAGATCAGACCCATGGAATTTGAAAGAAGCTTCAAAAGGCTACTGCAGGGCTGAATTTAAGATATTTAGGATCCACAATTATAGAGATAATTCGATTTCAATATCGAGCTCCTCAAAAGCAAGTAAAAGGTGTGTATTGTTTTTCCGAATTGCATAAGTATTGTTTGAAGAATCAAGTTGAATTGATTCCAAGGGCATAATGTAGAATAGATATCATTATTGGATTCTAAAATGGCCCCTAAAAATAATTCAACACCCATTAAGCCTTTAGAAAGATCTACTCTGATTCATGAAGACGAAGAATGGCAACATGACATATCAAAATTACAAGAGCAAGTGCAACAAATTTCGCTCTCACAAAGAGCAACAAAAAATGACATGGAAGTTTTGAAGAAAGGCATGGAATCTAAGATATATGGCATGTACGCTGGCATGTAATCTAAGATGGATGAAATGGAAGCTAAGATCGATGATAAAATGGAAAACATGAAGAATGATCTAAAAGCATACATGGAAGGTTTGACAAAGTTGATACAAGAAATGTTTCCTAATGGTGAAAATATAGTAGAGGAAACTCATGATGAGAACAAAATAAATGTTAATCAAAATTTCATAAAATCTAATGTTGGGGGGAAGAACCACCATATTCCAAAAATGGATATGAGGAATTTTGATGGAAAGGATCCTGTAACATGGATACTATAGATGGAGCAATATTTTGATCTCCATAATGTGCAAAACACACAAAACGTACGCATTACAACTTTACATTTAAAACAAAATACATTTGTATGGTATCGATGGCTTTTATCCCATAAAAAAATTTTCACTTTGTCAATTTTTACGGAGGAAATGATAGCACATTATGAGGATACAAAGAGAAACACCTTCTTTAGCAAATCGATAAATCTCAAATAAAAGGGTTTAATGGGGAAGCCCATTGAGGAATGCCAAAAATTGAATATAAGGGTAACCGATATTCTAGAGGAACACAGGATTGATCTCTTCATAGGTACTTTAAAGGATAACATCCAACATGAAGTTCGCGTTTTGGAACCTGATTCATTGGAGAAGGCATTCAGGTTGGCAAGAAAAATTGAATGTAAAATTATGGCGACAAGGAAGCCTACTACTCACTTATATAAAGAGGGAAGTGTTGCTACTCCTATATTTCCACAACCTACAAGGTTGACACCACAACAATTGGAAGAAAAAAGAGCAAAAGTGCTTTGCTACAGTTTTGATAGCAAATACACTAAAGGTCATAATTGTGCTGAGAAGAAATTATTTTGCATAAATTGTGAAGGGGAAGAATAAAATGAACAAGAAGAGGATATACACCAGGAACCAACCCAAGAAGCGGAAGAAATGAGTCTGACCATATCATGTAATGCATTGGCAGGAATTACCACTCCTCAAACTCTCAAGATAGAAGGACATATCAAGAAGAAAAAGGTAATAGTGTTGATTGATTCAGGTAGTACCCATAATTTTATTCATTGTAAGGTAACCAAGGAATTGAATTGTTTCCTATACCCAGCACCAGAATGTCAAGTGATGGTTGCAAATGGAGGAACTATAAATTTCTCTGGAAAATGCCATAATATCAAGCTAACCATGGGGGAATATGTATTGACTAGTCCAATGCTTTCCATTCCTATGGGAGGTGTTGATGTTGTGCTAGGAGTACAATGGTTACAATCTTTGGGGACGGTAGCTTTTAATTTTCAAGAACTTTTCTTGAAATTTTTTTCAGAAGGAAAGGAAGTCGAATTACGGGGTATTGCGGGGAAGCCAGGAAGGATAATAAGCTCTAATGTCATGACAAAGCTTGTAAAGAAAGAACAGCGAGGCGTAATTGCACAGTTATGCTCACTAGAAGTTCCAACATCAAAATCATCTATTTCTGCAGATCTCCAACAAGTCTTGGACAATCATTCCAAGGTGTTTGAAACTCCCAAAGGACTCCCACCTATTCGTGATCATGATCATGCTATTCATTTGATTCCAGGAAATGTTCCTCCAAACATCGAGCCTTATAGATATCCTTCTGTCCAAAAGAGCGAAATTGAACGTATGATTGCAGAAATGTTAGAGGCAGGTATAATTCAACCTAGTCAAAGTTCTTTCTCTGCTCCTGTAGTATTGGTACACAAGAAGGATGGATCATGGCGAATGTGTCCGGATTATAGGTAGCTCAATAAGCTCACCATTAAAGATAAATTTCCCATTCCTGTGATTGATGAATTATTGGATGAATTACATGGAGCAATTTATTTTACCAAATTGGATCTTCGTTTAGGGTATCATCAAATTAGAATGAAGACTGAAGATATTCCGAAAATAGCATTTTGAACTCTAGAGGGTCATTATGAATTTTTGGTCATGCCTTTTGGTCTTACCAATGCAACTTATACATTTCAAGGGTTGATGAATTCCATTTTCAAACCCTTCCTTAGAAAATTTGTGATGATATACTAATCTACAACAGGTCTTGGAAGGATCATGTTCAACATGTTGACAGGGTACTCAAACTATTGAAGGAGAAACAACTATATGGAAAAACATCCAAATGTTTCATTGGAGTACAAGAGGTGGATTATCTGGCTCATATTGTATCTCACGAGGGTGTTAAGGTAGACCCTAACAAAATTAAAGCCATTAAGGAATGGAAATTCCCCATAACCATTACGCATTTCCGAGGATTTCTCAGGTTAATAGGGTATTATCGAAAGTTTGTTAAGAATTATGGGAGAATATCAACACCTCTAACAACATTATTGAAGAAAGATGCATTTTCATGGACTCCTGAAGCAACTAAGGCCTTTGAACATCTTAAAGAGGAAATGTGCCTATCACCAGTCTTAGCTACGCTAGACTTCACAAAAACCTTTATTGTGGAATGTGATGCCTCAGGAAATGGAATTGGTGCTGTTTTAATGCAAGAAGGAAGACCCATTGATTTTGAAAGTTGTCCAATCAAAGGAAATTATTTACAGAAGCCTATTTATGAGAAGGAAATGTTAGAAATACTGCATGCACTAAATAAATGGAGAACTTACCTAATGGGAAGACACTTCAGGGTAAAAATTTATCATGATATTCTTAAACACTTTTTGGAACAAAGACTATCTTCAGAAGAGCAACAAAAATGGGTCACAAAGATGTTGGGTTATGACTTTGAAATAATATACAAAAAAGGGAAGCTAAATGTTGTTGCAGATGCACTCTCAAGAAACAATGAAGAGGTGGAAGCATTGCTTTGTGCCATTTCTATTATCCAACCAGATTGGATGACCGAAGCAAGAGATGAATGGAAGAAGGACGAAGACATGTGGACACTCATTCAAAAGTTGCAGCAAGATCCTAGTACATCTGATACATTTAGTTGGAAAAATTATTCCTTATGGTACAAAGATCGCTCATATCTTTGTAATAATTCCCAACTAAAAAAAAAGATTCTTTTGGAATTGCACACTTCTCCTTTAGGAAGACACTCAGGATTTTTTAAAACTTACCACAAGGTGAAGAAAGAAGTTTTTTGGGATGGCCTTAAATCTGATATTCAAAATTTTGTGGCGGAATGTTTGGTTTGCCAACAGAATAAAGTTGAGACAATTAAGACCCCGAGTCTTGTACAACCTTTATCCATTCCAAGTCAACGTTGGGAGGAGATTTCAATGGATTTTATCACAAGTTTACCTAAGTGCAAAGGAAAGAGTGTCATCATGGTGGTATTTGATATACTTACCAATTATGCACACTTTTGTGCATTGTCTCATCCATTTAAATCAAGTACAGTTGCTACTACATTTATGGAGACAATTCAAAAGCTACATGGAAACCCAAGGGTTATTGTGAGCAACAGAGATCCCATTTTTATTGGAAATTTTTTGACGGAGTTATTTTCTTGTTTGGGTACTCAGTGAGCTCATAGCTCATCTTATCATCCTAAATCCGATGGTCAAACTGAGATAGTAAATAAATTTTTGGAAGGATATCTTCGTTGTTTTTTATCTGATAAACAAACATAATAGGTCAAGTGGCTACCTCTAGCTGAATTGTGGTATAACACTTCCTTCCATACTGCAACAAAAATGACCCCATTTATGGCACTTTATGGATATCATCCACCATCCATCACATCATCTTTAAGAGAAAAATTGAAGGTTCAAGCAGTGGAAGATCACATTGAGCATCAACAAGAAGTTCTCCAAATTTTAAAGGACAACCTGAATTTGGCACAAAATCGAATGAAACAACAGGAAAATCAACATCGCAGCGAGAGAAGTTTTGATGTAGGAGACTGGGTATTTTTACGGATACAACCATACAAACAAATGTCCCTCAAGCAAGCTAAGAAGGATAATAAATTATCGCCAAATTAATATGGTCCTTACAAGGTGTTGCAAAATATTGGTACTATGGCATACAAATTGGAGCTTCCTGCTTCTTCACGAGTGCATCCAATTTTCCATGTTTCATGCTTAAAGAAGGTTATAGTTGAAAATCTTCCAGTTCAAAAAATATTTCCAGAACTTGATGAGGAAGGAAAAATAATATTGGAACCTGAAGCGGTCACGGAAACAAGAATTGACAGTTACGGAATCGATCAATTTCAGAGTATCTCATCAAGTGGAAGAACTTACCCCCTGAAGATTCTACATGGGAGGATGAGAATTTTATACAGAAGCACCCAAAGCTACTAAAGCATTGAGGAAAACAATTTTTTGAAGGAGAGGGGCATGTTAGGTCCCTATATTACTAGTATAGTCCCTTATTGTTGTTAGTGTAACCCCCTTATTGTTATTATTGTACCCTTGTAACCCCCATATTGTTATTATTGTGCCCTTAAATTATTATTGTTAGGTCGGCTAGGATAACATTATGGCCCCACTAGGATTACATTGTGGCCCCATGGACTCCTATATATATAAAGGAGGTTTTGTAATTTGAATCATCCAAGAATTGTTCATTCATATAATGTATTGGAGGTTTCCCCCTCAAAGTGGCTTATTTATAAGGCGTTGATATCTCTTTTCTTCTCTTTTTGGAGCTAGTTTCACAACAGGCCAAATGGTTGACGTTATGATGAGTCAACAAAGAATTCCAAGAAGTATGTTAGATGGATATGGCGAGCAGGTATGGTTCAAGGTCACCTACAAGCATAATTTTCTCAGGCTGACATGTGTACTGGAATCAACCTTCAAGATGAGGCCCTTGAAGTTCCAGATTGACGAAGCAACCTTTCACACGGAGGTCTGTTTGTGGCCAGGAGTGGTGATGGAGGTCATGGATGGAGTCTACATATATATCTTCGACAGGATGCTGGCAAACCCACTGCCACGAAAAAATTCAGAAGAAGCAGCGACCAGGATGTCAAACCTGCAGCTTTTCCTTATCATTGAACAACTGAACACCAAGGTAAAAAGCTTTAATAGATTATTTCAAGTGCTTACTAGCAATGCCACTACATTTCCAACATTTTCAGAGTTTCAAGCATCCCATTCCAATCCATCTCCTAGCACGGCCTCCATATTTGCACCAATACCCAATGTTATGTTTAATTCCACACCCCCAACGACTATAGTGTTGGTCAGAAAGAATAAAGCTGTGAAACAAACAGCGGCACCAAAAGTAAAAAGGGCCAAGGTTTCAGTATCTAGCCCAGTGGTCAATCTCACGAGGGAGGATCCACCCCGAAAATGGAGTATAGGAGTACCGATCAGAGAAGAGCTGGTAGTCGAGCCCCAAGGGACGAGGGGGCTACCACCCTACAACCCCATATACCCCCTCGATTTCATAAAAAATCACATATCGCCACCTTGCACCCACCAAATACCACTCACCACCTCATCCATCTCCCGAGAGCCCCACAAGTCCACACCCTCCACTTCATCAGCCACAGTATCAGGCCCAATAGTCAGAAGAAGAACTAATGGGGACCACGGAATGGAAGTTAACTCAGGTACATAAGAGGTACCTCTAGTTGACCAAACCCTGGTTCTGCAAACTACATTTACTAAGCTTATTAATCAGATAGAGAAGTCTATAGAAGGAACAGATGGGTCGCTTCTCGAGCTGACTCCGCTCCAGCCAGTTAATCTAACAGGTCAAGAGGTGCAGTCTGATCTACATATGGCTAACTCTATTAACTGGTTATCGCACCAGAAAATGCCACAGTCACTGCAGGCCTAGTCATAAAAATATATTGCCAGCAGAAAACCACTTCATGCACAGATGCCAGACCAAGGTAACTCCAATGCAGAGAGCATGGAAACATGGGGGACAACCCAACTGTACCACTTTATTCAAAGAGCAACACAGCAAGCTAAGAGACTTCATTTGGAGCTCCAGCAAATATGTGAGCAGCAAAAACTATAGATCAGCATGCTTACTGAAGAGCGTGAACAACTGCAGATAGAAAAGGGGCATCTACAGGAACAACTAGACCTAGTGACCAGAATATTTCAGGGTATTTGGCCCACCGTAATAGAGAAAACTAACCAGATACCCGAAGGAGTCGAGGAAAATGACATAGTCGAGCTCTCAATCCACCTGAGCGTGGCCTGTAGTAACCTCCACATTGAGAATAAGGAGCTCAGAGCTGCATTGGCTTCCCAACCAGCCTTACCCGACCCAGCGGTTGTGTAGTCAACAAAGATATCAGAGAGATAGAGCCAAGTCACGAAAATGCAGGAAAATCTGAGCATTGTAGCGAAAGAGGCATACGACCTACTGAAGGGTCTACAGGAATGCTTGACAATGCTCACTCTAAAGTCACAATTGGTCTCATTGCAGCTACAGCAAATATCAAAAGGGATCCAAGAGGCCATTGACCCGACTAGACTCAACCAACTTTATTCACAAGTGGACGTTTTGGAAGTCCAAATACAACATATAGAAGAAAACTCAACGGCGGCCAAGCAAGCCCTCCGAGAGCTCCGACATCCAGTGAAAATCAGTTCCCAAACAATGCAACAATTGGCCTCAGAGGCCAATACTCAAATCAACACCGTGTTTGGTGACTTTCCGCCTGATGTAAGGGAAGAAGTTGTCACAAAAATCACAATTGAAATTGATGTGATAATGCAATGATGGAAACAGGCCATGACAACCTTTCAAGAACTCAAGGTATCAGCTCTAACCAAGGTCCCAGAGTTGGGGCCTTTTTTTGGACAGTCGTGAGAAGGGAGGCAAGCAGAGCAGAACACAGGGCCAATGGAAGTAGAAACAACGCAGAACTATTGACTCGGGGCGAGTCAATAGGATGTGGTTGGGGCCTGTTGGGGCCCTTGTTTTGAAATTAAACAGCTTTTGAGTTGCATTTAGTATGTGGTGGGACGCAACAATGGTAGGTAGAAATATTTCAAGGTTGTGAAGGAGTAAAGGATAGGTGTCATGGCTATTATGGGAGAAAGCATAGATGGTGAAAGAGCGTGGCAGGAAACGAGCAATAGAACTCCCAACTAAAAAAAAGAAATAGAAGACAGTCGAGCGAGAAGAAAGGAAGAACTGTTAGTCGCGCTAGCAACAGAACAAATAGGCAGCGGCCAGCAGAAAGGGAGGTTGGCTCAGACAGGATTAGGAAATAGGAGCCATATGAGAGCTCTGTTCGTTTTGTTTTGTTCTCTTCCCTTTTGTATCTCTGTGTTTCTCTCTGTCCAATAGGACCTCTTTGTATTTTGTTCTGTTCGAGCTCATGTTGAGGAGCCGTGTAATTTCTTGACACTTATAATTGATGCATAATACAATCAGAGGTTGTTGTTTTGGATATATGTTGTGGTCTGGAATGAATGGTTTCACTAGTAATTTTAAATTTTTATTATAATTCTGAATGCATTCCTGAGAGATATCTTTCATGGAACATTGTGTTGCATTTGTTTAAACCTTTGTCATAGCTCTGATTTACCAATACCAATGTTTATGGGCTAATACTGATCGACTCCCTACCTTAGTAAGGTCACGGCAAGCCTCGAGTGAGACTCTCAGCTCTTCGAAGTAGGGTGAAAATGTCGGTGTGGTGCTAGACTACAGCAGAAAACCTTGTTAGCCCTTAACCTGAACCCAGGTCTTATCTACGAGACTTGCTTTCTTGCCAACACTCCTTGAGCTTGGAAGCTCTAGACAAGAAGATCCTACCTTGATTATAGATGACTCCATCAAGGATTGAATAGCTCTCATCATGTAGCAAGTCATCAAGAATCATGCAAGTATGAAGATCCTTGGAATATTCCACTAAGAGTTGGGACTCCCAATATGGATCTAGGCTTCCCAACAATCACAGCATTGTAGAATTATGAATTGAAGTAGTTGTCATATGTTCATTCTCCTCTTTGACATGCTCAATGCCAAAGTCACATTTTGGATTATGGTAGCTCCATGTTTGTTGCCTCTCTTGCAGCTGATCTTGTGCTAGACAAGATTGAAGAAGAGGAAGATCAACCTTCTTTTGAAAGGTTTATCTCTTCCAATACTTCCATAGTTTGGCCCATGCATATAAGAGTGTTGGCCCCCTCTTGTCTTCATCAGAAATCTTCTTTGTATGTGGAGATATCATTTTCTGCCGCAAATCTATGGAGTGCCCATTTGACATCATGCTAATGTCATCATAGATCTCTAAGTTCTTCTTTTCTAGTGCAAATAGATGAGTGAGGAATAGCAAAATCTATTTTAGAAAAATGTTCAGCCCTCCTTAGACTCCATCAATATATCTTAGCGCTGTGGTAGCAAAATATGTCACTGCTGCACAAGGTTGAGAGAACACTTTATTTTTCTTCCCATCAAGGGGTCTCCCTGGTGGAATGCCTCCATGTAAAAAGACATCAAGATCTAAAGTAGACTGTATGAATGGTTGGACTGATGTGTCCCTTTCCTTGCTACATAGTTCAGTCTCCTTCTCATGAATAGAAACCCCTTGAAATAAACAAGGGTGCATGCTCCTCATCATTGGATGTTGATCCATCCTTCCTCCTCTTGCTTGAAGCAAGGTATTACTGCCCAATAATGATGTCACGGAATGCTCCTTAGGAATCATTTCCAAAGATGCAAAAGCTCTTTCCCTTGAAACAATAACTTCATGTTCATCCCCATGTGATGATGGGATTTCTTCTGAAGTGATAGTGTTTTTATTGCCCTCTTGTTCTTCATTCTCATCAATATTTGATAATGCCTCATTATCAATGAGAGACCTTGAATCTTGGTCTTTCTTTGAAAGAGGAACCTCCATGATTTCCTTTTGAGAAGAAATCTCCTCATGCAAAGGGGATCTTGCCTTTGAAAAGGTATCACAAAATTTTTTATCCCCTTCAAGAGAAATCTGAAGTGGAGTTTACACAACAAATCTTTCCAACTCATGCAAAGGTTTTCCATGCTCATTTTTTTCTAGCTCAATCAAATATGTTAGCTTGTTTTACATCAAATCTCTTCACCATTCTCCTAGTGAACTTTGGATAAGTATATAGATTTGCATTCTTCAATGAGAAAGATTCAAACAACCACAAAGCATAAGCTTTACCTTTAAGATTTATCATTTCTACCTTAAGGGCCTCCTTTTCTGAAACTTGATGTAAATCAAAATATGAGTCTAGCTGATCTATCCATGCTTTGGATGTGCATATGGAGGATCCATCAAAATTTGGTAGAAAGAATCTACCTCTTCTCGTCCTATTGAACTTGTTGGATCTCCTTTCCTCCTTGAGCTAGCAGAACTCTTGGAAGCTCAAGTTCTCCTTGATTTTCCAAGATTTAGATTCATACTCCTGAAGATAATCACTCAAAGTCTCCTCCTTTGGTGCATCTTCTTCTGTCATCTCTCTTACAGTAGATCTGGGCATAGAATAATGTTGTGGATCTGATTGTGTAGCTGAGTGCTTGCACATATAAGATGAAGAACTAGGGCTTTCTTCATGTAAATATCTTCTTGAGGGAACTTCATGTCTTGCCCTCTAAATTTCTTTGATTTCTCCTTTAAGCTCATATAGAGTTTGGAACAGAGTTTTTTAGAACTCTTTTCCTTTCATTCTTCCATATAAATGGGTTTTACCCTTTTCTTCTATGTCTTTAGTGTAATCACACTTCTTCTTCAGTCTCTTATTTTCATGAAAATACATATTGGCTCTTTTTCAAAGAAATCACAGGCTGTGCCAAGAAAGTTGCTCTGATACCACTATAATATCCCCAAATTGGGACTGCTAGCAAGGCAAACCTGAAAAATGCATTGTTAAAAAATGTATGCTACAGGATTGGAAGCCAACCCTTGGATCCCTTAGATCTGACAGTATAAGACCTGAATCCAAGAAGAGATCAGAAAAAAATCCTTCTAGGTGTGTTAAACATGTCTCATGCACCTAGTACAACTTGGAAAATGCCCCAAAAAGGGACTGCAACAAGATCGCACAACACTGCTTCAGAAATAATGAAGTTCAGCAAGGTAGCAGTAGTAGGCCAATATGAAGGCTCAATAATGTAATATATATCAGCAAACTAGAATTATATTGAATCCCATGAGTCTTAGAACATAAAATAGAAGACTTACACAAAAGGAACCCCTCAAAAAGAGGTGCTGCAACACATAGAATTGATTGCAAAGGCTTGACAATGTTATTTTAAAGTGTACTACAGTAGTAGATTAAATATCATATCTAGAACAAAATAATGCATGAACAGTCAGATCCATGATAGATCCATACACTATAATGTCTCTACTTTACATTCTCCTTGGGGATTCCAGCAAATCATGAAGCAGATGGAGTAGATCTAAGATTATATGCAACAGATCTGTATATCTATTCAGAATTTCTAAAGCATATACAGGAGTATTTAGATCAGATCTGAATATGACATGGATAAGAATAGAAATCCATGGATAACAATAGTGAAAGGAAGATCCCCAACATCAGAGATCACTCCTCAAACTTTTCCAAATCACCATGCAACTTTCCTCTTTGAAGATAATGCAGTACTGGAAAATGGACTGTGTTGTAGGCTTGAAGAACTATTTGGCCTGATGCCAAGATGTAGATCTGAAGCTCCAATGATCCAAAACACTCTTTCCAATGGGATTGAAGCCTCTCCCATTGAAAAGGGGCACTAGATTGGCCTAGATCTGAATAGATCTAGCCTCCACTTGCTGCAGCTTGCAAAGACAACCAAACCCTCAACAAGATCTGAGTTTTAGTTGAAAGGAGAAGCTTGGCCTTAAGCCTGATAGTTGACAAGTAATACAAATCTCTCCCAAGAGCTACTCGAGGAAAGAGAGAATGATTCCTAAACAAGAGATTCTTGTGCTAAATAGCATTATTCTCTGCTAAACATCCAAGAGAATGAGAAATGTCTAAACAGAAATATTCTTCAGAAATAATGGTCATAAACAACCCTTCTCTTATTGTCCTTCTCTTCCTTTTATAAGAATGAGATCTTGCAAAACCCTAAACCATCTCAATGATTTTGCGCCTTTCACTTATGTGGCCTCCATCTAAAACTTCGTTGTGCATCTAGGAGGTTCATTGGATCTAGACAACGTTGTTGATTTGGTCCTCTTGAACCAGTCAAAAGTCTCAACCCCTTTCACACATAAAGGTGTTTTATTAAAGTGGCCCAGATTTAGCCTTGTTCACATGGGGCATTGATTTATTCATTGATTTTAGGATTTTTTATGTTCCTCCCTTTTACATTTATTCATGAACAGAAAAGTAAAGAAAAATTAATATTCCAATTAGCTTGAGGCTAATTGGGAATATTACATTATGTTTTTTCTCTTTTTGACTTTTTCTTCAAACAATGGTATGTAAAATGAATGAAAATTTTAAAGCTAAGGATCTTGACAAAAGTAGTTTTTTAGTGTCCTGCCATTGACAAGACCTCCAAATGTTTCAGTTCCATCAGGTTCTTGTAAAAAGAAGGCATTGTTTCCTATAGCTGAACTGATAATGAATGGCCCTTTCCACAAGTTTTCAAACTTACCATGTTTACCTTTATCTTCTCTCCCTGAGTCCCACTTCAGCACCTTATCTCCAATCTGGAAATCATTTTCCTTGGTTCTTCTGTCAAAGAGTTTATTCATATTTTCCTGTACTAACTATGTCCTTTTGTACACCTCCTCTCTTGTCTGTTGTAAATGGATAGTTTGGTTTAGCCTCCTTTGCATGTCATTTTCTTCTGATTGTACTTCTTGTAACAGTTTCATCACCGGAACTCCCAAAGACGTCAGGAAAATGGCATCCATGCCATACACTAATTGATAGGGAGACATGTCGATTGATTTCTTGGTGGTTAGCCTATCAGCCCATAGTGCATGTACTAGATTTCCATGCCATGCCTTTTGATTATGTTCCAGAAGCTTCTTAATGATATTGACCAAGCTTTTATTAGAGGACTCGGCTAACCCATTACCTTGAGGGTAATAAGTTTTTGAATTTCCTAATTTGATGTGATATTTATAACAAAAGTCAACCATAATTTTGGATGTAAAGGCAGCCGCATTGTCTGAAATGATTTTCCTGGGGCAACCGAATCTAGACAGAATGTTGGTATCAAGAAATTTGATAATGACTGAATCGGTGGCATTCCTAGAGGGGATGGCTTCTATCCATTTAGTAAATTAATCAGTAGCAGTGAGGATCCATTTGTGTTGGGAAAATGAAGAAGGTTGGATATCTCCAATGAAGTCTAAACCCCATTGTTGAAACAGAGCTTCAACAATGATCGAATGTAAAGGCAAAAGGTAAAATCTTTCTGTTGCCATTGAAAATTTGGCATTTATGGCAAGTCATGACTAGTTTATGTGTGTCGGAGAACAGGGTGGGCCAATAGTAACTGGCTCTAAGGATCTTGTTAGCTGTGTTTTTCCAGTAAATTTTGCCCCCGCATTCTCCCTCATGCATTTCATCCATGATCTTTCCTGCATCATCCTCAAGAAAAAAATTAAGCAATATACCAATAGGATTCTTCCAGTATAGAACTTCATGTAAAATGCATAATTTTAAAGACTTTTGTTTCAAGAATCTTGCTTTTTTTTTTATAAGGTAGGAGGAGCATTAAGATATAATAGCACATAAATAATATCAGCATACCAAGGTGAATTTAAAAATACTTCTTCAACATGAGGAGTTGTGTATTTTTCTTGTTATTCTAAAGAGTCAAAAAAATTCATATCTAATGCTTGGAGATTTGTTTCAGCCATTAGTTTTTCCAGTCCTTTTCCTTTAACCAGTTTAGTGGGTCTGATTTCTAAATCATATTCTAAAATAATAGCAATCCACTTTCCCCTTTTACCATCGGTATCCTGATTTAAGATATCTTTGATAGTTGTGTGCGGAACAAAAGCAATAATATGAGAATGCAAGATATAATCTCTGAAGTCTTTCAATGCTTTTATTAATGCGAAGGCCTATTTTTCCATGATGTTAAATTTTAAGGGAGCATCCCTAAGGGCTTTGTTGAAGAAGCCTATGGGTTTTTCTTGTCCCATCGTGTTCTTATGTAACAACACTGCAGCCATAGTATGTTTAGATGCAAATGAGAAAATATAGAAGTCTTTGGTGAAATCAGGACTTATTAGAATTGGTATTTGGGTGAGTGCTTGTTTAACCAGTTCAAAAGATTGTTTGGCCTCCAAAGTCCACTTAACTCCTACCTCTTTTTTTAGCATGTTTGTAATATTTCTCAAGAGTTCCGCAAAGTTGGGGATGAATCTTCTTAAGAAGTAGAATTTCCCAATAAAGGATTGCAATTCCTTAATGTTTCTGGGATCGCTGATTTTCAATATGCCTTCAATTCTTTTGGGGTCTATTTTGATTCCCTCTTCAAAGATGATGTGGCCGAGGAGTTTTCCTTCCTCGAGACCAAACAATGTTTTCTTGGGATTCAAAGACAAACCATATTTCCTACATTTTTTGAAAACCTTTCTTAAGTGGGCTAAGTGCTCCCCATCGATCTTAGAGTAAAAAGTGATGTTGTAGAAAATTTGAATAACTAATATATTATTCACCAAGATTCTCCTGATCACACACTATTTTAGCTTCATGCATAATACATAATCTCTTCTACCATTGATCATCACATGCGGAAATAAAATCAATTGAATGCACACATTAAAACCATAAACAATCACACATATGAACACAATATTTCATGGGAAAGCTTAAAGCTGAAAGCCCCAACTATCTGTATATTATATGTCATGGAGATCATGCAAGAATAATTGTACAAAGCTCCTCACAAGCTCTCAGCACAACCTCAAATTTCTACACACTATCAAGCTAGATATAGCAAAACACATGCTCCAATCTTTTGCCACTTGATAGCCAGCCTCTGATGCATAATCAATTCTATGGGATGGCTCATTAAATAACATAAACCACCTAGATTGTACTGTGAAATCGTCATGGGCTTCACCAATCACTGGTAGTTGCAAATATGCAACAGTATAGTCACAATTGATATTTAACCTGCTCTTTCACCTATCTCTGCACTGGTCTCCACTGAAACTGTCCATGCACTGAAGTTAACTGATGTATTCTTTAGTTGATTAATGAGTTTATAATTAGTGAATTAATTAATAATTGATTCATGCCACTCTCACTAATTGTATAAATTAGTTTAACTGTATACAAATAGCTCAACTATGTTTAGATTAGTTAAACTGAACACGACTCCATTAACTCCTCAATCAACTCCACCAAACTCTCTCACATGAGTTCTAACTGAAGTCTCCATGCAATAGCTCCACTTAACCCTCAGGAATAGCGTAATTCCTTCTGTCAGCTCCTGTGCCACATCTGTGCACTTAACTGAAGTGCTCCAAGAGAATAAGATAATGTTTATAGTCCAAATATAATTAAGAGCTAATAATATTCGACATATCTATTTTTAGACTGGCAATCTAAAAATAGATTCCGCCCAATATGTCTAAAAATAGAAGTCCATCTATTTTTTCCGACTTGACCAACCATCCACAAATAGCATCCTGCAACTCATAGAACATGATTCATATGTCTAAAAATAGACATAGTCTAAAAATAGACTTTGCGCCAAAAATAGCCTGCGGGCCCACTTAGTGAAGGCGACTTCTTTCCACTAAGCTCATCATCTTTTTGCAATCTCAACACTCCCTCTCAACAAGATAAGGATTATCTGCCACCCCTATCCTGCCTCTGTGGTATTCAAATTTGCTCCTGGTGAGTGCCTTCATCGGGTATATCAACATCGGGAGATGCGTAGGAATATTGTAAGTACATTGATCTTGTGCACACAATGCAGTATGATATTCTTCGGCTCATCCTCTTGTCTGTGTACTCGCAGTCCATATCCCAGGTATTGCCTGCGAGATATCTCAATACATGCTTCCCCGCCTTTCCGGTGAGCTTGTGGTTTCGGCTTAACCATAGCTTGTGGAAGCTAGATATGACATAGCAAAGCATATGTGCGTGTGTATTGACCCAATGTGTAGCACGACCCCACCAATGTCACCAACTGTAGATAAACAGTGGCATCCACTACCTCCGCTGAAGTAGCATCCTCCTTCCTCCAACCACCAGGAAGAGGAGTATCAACAGGCTTGCAGCCATGCATGTTGAACTTCTCTAGTATCTCCCGGGCATACTTACCCTGAGAAACAAACAGTCCACCACTGCACTGCCAAATTTCCAATCCCGGGAAATAATGAAGGAGGCCCAAGTCCTTCATCTCAAACTCCTTTGCAAGATCAGCCTTGCATGAGTGTATCAATAGTTCATCACCTGTCAAAATCAAATCATCTACATAAAGTACAATGATCAGCAACTTACCCTCCACCACAATCTGGTATAGGTTAGGATCCGCCTCACTCTTGGAGAATCCAAGTCCAGTGAAATAATTGTCTATCTGTGTGTACCAAGAACGAGGTGCTTGTTTCAACCCATACAACACTCTCTTGATCCTGCACACATGCGACTCGCTGCTGAAGATCTCAAAACCTTTAGGCTGCTCTATGTACACCTCCTCCTCAATGACTCTAATGAGGAATGCAGTCTTCACATCCATCTGATGAATGTGCCACCCCATTTGCGTTGAGAGAGAAATAATCGTCCGTATGGAAGAATACCTTGTGACAGGTGCAAAGGTCTCCTCATAATCGATCCCCTCAATATGTGAAAAGCCTCGAGCAACAAATCTTGCCTTATACTTCTCCACACTCCCGTCAGCTGCCTGCTTCACTTTGTAGATCCATCTCAAACCCACCACTGATTTCCCCTCCAGCCTTGGGACAATCTCCCATGCACTATTTCTGACAATCGAATCATACTCTTCCACCATGGCATCTCTGCCATGCGGGATCCCCCACGGCTAACGAAGATGGCTCTTGTCACTATACACTTCCTCGCAAACCATGTATCCGTATGCCTATCGGTGTTGTCTGTCTGTTGTGATGTGGTGCTCTACAATCTCTCTGCATCTTGAGCAGGTCGCTCAGCTTTGCAATCCTTCCCTGATGGTTGGCGCTGCTTGAGTGGTCTCTTCCACTCCATGAACCTCATCTTGTGGTTGATCCACATCCAGAGACTCATCCTTAGGAACTAATAGCTCCTCATCTGCATGTAAGTGTGGCTCCCTCTCAAGCGAACACTTCATGGCTTTCTCCTCCTGAAATTTGATATCCCGTCGCACAATAGTCTTGTGACTGTCCGAAAAATACACACGATAGTTGTGGGGTGTATCAGTGTACCCCAAAAATAGCCCAACCTCCGCAGTCGACTCCAGCTTCTTCCTGGCATCCTTCGTCACATGAATGTAAACAGGTGAACCAAAAATCCTCAAATGGGAAATATCAGGCTTCTTACCAGAAAACACCTCCTCGGGTGTACTCATGCCAAGTATCCTGTGAGGCAAATGGTTACACATATACTACGGTGTTATGCCTCATCCCCACAAGTGTATGGGAAGGCCCTGATCATGCAACATCGCATGCGGCACACGATTGTTCTGTTCTTCCTCTCAGCAACCCCGTTCTGCTATGGGTTATGAGGTGCTATGAGCTCTCTTCGAATTCCTTCTGCGCTGCAAAAGTCTTTGAATTCGCCAGAGATGAATTCACCACCATTGTCGCTCCTAAGAGCCTTCACCTACGTCCCCAATTATTACTCAAACAGTGCCTTGAACTCACAGAACTTTTAGTATGTCTCGCTCTTCTTCTGCATGAAGAATATCGAGCACTTACGAGAAAAATCATCAACAAATATCACATAGTGCCTGTGCTTTGCTGTCGAAGCTGCTGAGAAAGGTCCACACATGTCTGTGTGAATTCTCTCATGGATCGTCGTGGCGTGACTATCATTCTTGTGAAAGGTGGCTTTCACAAATTTTCCCAAGGTACATCCGTTTCACTGATCTAACTGCACAAGGGTACCCTTAGGAAGCCCAGTAGAAATCTGTTGTAGTATCTTCAAAGCTCCATGGTGAAGGTGGCCCAATCTCTAGTGCCACAACTCGCCATCATCCCGGATCACCACTCCTTTTGCCTTGCCTGCCATTGCTGTGCAGCCATCTACCTACAATTGATAAAGGTTCTTAACTCGAACCCCTATCCTCCAGGTCTCAACAGTTGCCTTACTGCGTAGGAAATCCTTTCCCTCGCTAAAGACAACATCATATCCCTTGTCTTCTAACATCACCACAGAGATTAGATTCTTCTTCAATCACCAGGTATGCATCACTTCTTCAATACGAAGGGTTTACTGAAATCTCTCGAAGAAGTGGTAAGTAGGTTGCCTTTGTATCTACTGCTGTCGCCCATCTCGATGTGCACTCCAAGATCTTTCTCATCCAGATCAGTAAACAAATCTCTATCTCCTGTCATGTGAAAAGACGCACCACTATCAAGAAACCACACTGAAACCATCATACTTGAGACCAAGCATGCGATCAGCAAAAAATCCAACTCAAACTGCGAGGCTAAGGCCTCTCCAGCTGCAGATCCAGCAGCTTGCTTATTTTTCTTCTTCTGTGGAAAACTAGTGGCGTAATGTCCGTGTTGGTGACAGTGAAAGCACTTCACCTTGGACATGTCCTGCTTCTTTCCTTTCGCACCAGATTGAGAAGCTTTCTTGCTCTTCCCCTTATTTTCTTTGGTAGCCAAAGTGCAATTCTCTTCATCAGAATTATTTGATGAAGATCTGTCCCTGGTACTCCGCCTTATCTCCTCTTACACAAGATCCGACCAAAGTCGCTCCCATCCTGGCAATTTCTCCCGACCATTGACAAAGTCCTGATAGGAATTCAAAATCTTCGGAAGCCCAAGGAGAGCCAACCTCACCAAGTCCTCATCATCAACAGTAACCCCCACACTTCCCAACTCATCCCTACATTGTATGAAATCCGTGAGGTACTTGGGCATACTATCGCCTTTCTCCATTTTTATGTTTCTGAGTTTATCCTTAAGCGCCAACTTCCTCTGATCGCTCTTGCTTTGGAATAAGTTTGTCAAATATTTCCACATCAAGAATGGAGAAGCATCACCATGAAGGCTGGACACTATGTGATCCTTCACACCTTCCAACAGAATCCTTCGACACTTTGTTGTCTTCTTTTGCCATGCGTCAAGTACGGCAGCATCACTAGAAGTAGGCTTTGGAATTTCTGCATCTATGAACTCCTTCAACCCATTGTCATCTAGCATCACCTCCATCTTGTCCTTCCATGCAATATAATTCGAGCTTCCCTCAAGGGCATACTCCAATCGCAATCCGTTGAAAGACATCTCAAATTCGACACCAAGAAAACACTACTGCAAATTCGAATTCCACCAGCACAAAACTCAACCGCTTCAATGTTTTGAAATTGCTCCAATGATCAATATCGCTCTGATACCATGTAAAAAATTTGAATAAATGATATATTATTCACCGATATTCTCCTAATCACACACTATTTTAGCTTCATGCATAATACAGAATCTCTTCTACCATTGATCATCACATGCAGAAATAAAATCAATTGCATGCACACATTAAAACCATAAACAATCACACATATGAACACATTATTTCATGGGAAAGCTTAAAGCTGAAAACCCCCAACTATCTGTATATTATATGTCATAGAGATCATGTAACAATCATTGTACAAAGCTCCTCACAAGCTCTCAGCACAACCTCCAATTGCTACACACTAATCAAGCTAGATCTAGAAAAACACATGCTCCAATCTCTGCCACCTGATAGCCAACCTCTATTGCGTAATCAATGTTGTAGGATGGCTCATTAAATAACTTGAACCACCTGGCTTGTACTGCGCAATCCTCATGGGCTTCTCCAATCACTGGTTGTTGCAAATATGCAACAATATAGTCACAACTGATAGTTAACCTGCTCTTTCACCTATCTCTGCACTGGTCTCCACTAAAACTGTCCATGCACTGAAGTTAACTGATGTATTCTTTAGTTGATTAATGAGTTTGTAATTAGTGAATTAATTAAAAATTAATTCACACCACTCTTCACTAGTGTATCAATCAGTTAGACTAGATACAACTAGCTCAACTATGTTTATATCAGTTAAACTGAACACAACTCCATTAACTTCCTCAATCAACTCCACCAAACTCTGTCACATGAGTTCTAACTGAAGTATCCATGCAATTGCTCCACTTAACCCTCAGGAATAGCGTAATTCCTTCTGTCAGCTCCTGTGCCACATTTGTGCACTTAACTGAAGTGCTCCAAGAGAATAAGATAATTTTTATAGTCCAAATATTATTAAGAGCTAATAATATTCGACATATCTATTTTTAGACTGGCAATCTAAAAATAGATTATGCCCAGTATGTCTAAAAATAGAAGTCCATCTATTTTTTCCGACTTGACCAACCATCCACAAATAGCATCCTGCAACTCATAGAACATGATCCATATGTCTAAAAATAGACATAGTCTAAAAATAGACTTTGCGCCAAAAATAGACTGCAGGCCCACTTAGTGAAGGCGACTCCTTTCCACTAAGCTCATCATCATGTTGCAATCTCAACAGATGTCATCGAGTTAAATGACTATGAAGTCACCTATGTCTTCTGAAAAGGCTATGTCCATGTCTCTTTGAAAAGTGGCTCCTGCATTCATCAACCCAAACAACATTTTAACCTACATGAATGTGCCCCAAGGTGTGGTGAAGGTAGTTTTGTGTTGATCACTCGGGAATACTAGCACTTGGTTGTAACCGGAACAACCATCGAGTAATGAGATTCTCTTAGAGCCAACTACCTTTTGAAGTATGTGGTCCATTTTAGGCAAGGGATAGTTTTCTTTCAGGGAGGACCTATTCAGATTTCTAAATTCAATTGAAAGTCTGATCTCTCTAGTTTTCTTCCTAACTAACACAAGGTTTGAAACCCATTCGGAGTATCTGAGGGGAATTATTAGCCCGTCGTCATACATATTTTTGATCTGTTGTTCAACTAGAGGTAATAATACAGGATTTATTCTTCTTAACTTTTGTTTGAAAGGTTCCTGGTTCTCCTTGAGAGGGATTTTGTGTTGAATAATGCTTGTGTCATAAGATTTTAAATTTTGATACCCCCATGCAAACACATCTTTAAACTCCTTGAAGATCTAAATATATTTCTGTTTTATGTGAGGAGGAAGGGTCAAAGAAAGTTTTATCATTTTATATTCCCTTGTGCTTCCTATGTTGTAATCCTCTACATTGGCCTCAGTAGATTCTATCTTTGGTTTTTTAGCTACATCATTAAAATAAAACAACTCTTCCAAAGGTGCAAGGCCTCTTGGTAATGTGTCATTCTTACAGTGTAAGATTTCAAGGTCTCTTTGGTTAAGGTCCTCACACATCTCAGCTTCATAAGGATGTGTGACCAGATTTATATTAGCGAAAGAGGAAAACTCTTATTCATGATCTCTATCTTCAACAAGACCGTCTTTCTCATGCTATAAGTTAGGTTTAGTCAATGTAAATTCATTCCTAGATTGTAGGAAATAATTAATTTTTTCGTCACCCTCAAATGCCTGCTAATGATTAATGTTGTCAGGTACTATAGGACGATGTTTGAATTTGATAGGATTTTGTTCATTTGCAAGTGGTATTTGGCAATTGCTGGCAGCAAAGGCAAGCTCTTTGTAAAGGCTATTTTTGGCTTTAGGAATGTAAGTGATCTCATATTTCTCGAAAGTTTTGAGGAGGTCTAGGGATGCATTTATGTACTCTCTTAATCTTGGGTTCTTGGTTGAGTGGTCACCTTTGATATTTTTAATGACCAACTCTGAATCTCCCTGGGCTGATATTTTCTTAGCTCCTAAGTCTTCAAGCAAGTGTAATTCAAGGAGGAGAGCCTCATATTCTGCAATGTTATTAGTACATTGAAATTCCAATTTGTAAGAATGGCCCTCATTTGTGTTATGTATCCAAACACCAACCCATGAACTGGCCTTGCCACATGAACCGTCAAAGCTCATGTTCCAAAGTGTTTCTATTTCATGTTTATCACTGAGTTGTTGTTCAGGGTTGCTAGAGTTTTGGTTATCATTTTCCTCATTTGAGGGTGAGTATGAGTGTTCCGGTGGGCCTAGCTCTTTCTCACTTCATTTTACTTGTCCACTAATCTCATTCTCATTATACAAGATAAAAGAATCCAAATCTGAATGAATGCAATAAATCGGGGTGTTGTTAGGCCTATCTAGGCTACTCACCATATATTTCATGTGGGATTCTTGGTACAATATTCTGGTTTGATTGAAAACATGGATAGTAGCACATGTCATATCCATCTAGAGGCTACCCTGAATTTTGGCTCCCCATGATCTGGACAAAAGCATGTCATACTTTGGGGGAATGTCAGCGACCACTATATCCATGACTAGACTTTTGGTTGGTATTTGCGCCAAAGTGATACATAGATCCTTGATTACGCCCAAACACTTTACTCTACTCGAATCAAAAGAGTATAAGTCTTTATATGGTTTGGTTATTTCTAGGCCTAATCTCTCAATGACCACCTTAGGCATGAGGTTATACGAGGAACCGAAATCTAACATGGCGTTGTGTAATATTTTGTCGTGTATGTTTAGGCTAACATAGAAAGGAGGGACGGCTCCTTCTTGGAGTTTTCCCTCAACCTCAAGACCAATAACAGTTCTGGTTTGTCATATGTTAAATTTAGCGTATTTGTTTCATTCCCTATGTTTAAAACTTTCAAAACTTGGGAGCGGTACATGTCCTGAGCTACCAGTTCAGTGAGAGAGATGGTTATTTTGATTTTAGCAATCTCTCCTTCAAAACTGAAAGGTACTTGATTTTTGGACATATTTACATCAATTTTATCAGCCATAAATTTTTCCACAATTTTAATTTGTTGATTTTATACAGGGCTTTGGTCAATAGATTTTTCTAAAGGCCACTAGTAGAGGTGCTAGGACAGCTTGTGTCAACACATGGTTAGCTCATTTTATCCTTGTTAGGATCAGTTTTCTTGGCCATGATATTGTTATTTTCTGTTGTTCTTTTAAGAATGTTTTTGGGAGTTTTCTTAACAGCAGTGTCTAAGTTGTTTTCCCTGGAGTTGTCTTGGTTTTTCTTACTCCTAAGATCATATTGCCTATGGAATTCTATTATGGCATTTTCTAATCCAAATTCGTGGTCTTCGGAATCTTCATAGCTTGTTTCATCTTGGTTTGAGGAGAAAAAATTGTGTTCTTCTTCTGTGATAAAAACATCACCCTCGCTATCAGAGCCTATTAAGTTTAGATGACTTTCATCTGGTTGTTCAATATCTCTTTCCCCTTCGTCAACATAGTCGTCTTGGAAGGGTGGCCCGATTTGTTGATCATTTTCCCTTGGTTTGTTTTGGGGTGGGTCTCGTCTAAAATTTTGATTCTGGTTCCTGTTTTGGGGATTTGGTTGGTTGTCCCTAGGGGGTGTTCTTTCATTTATGCTTATTCTCTCCATCATTCTTTCCATGGTCCTAAGAAGGTTGTCCATCTTGGAATCAGATGAGGAGGTGGACGTCATGGTGTCATCTTTGTATGTTACCCTCTTTTCTAATCTTAGCCTAGCTCTTTTTTCAATTAGGCTGGCCTCTACACTTATAGCTCCTTTTTTCATGTCTTCTAGAGTTAGGGGCTTTATTTCTTTTAGTTGATAGGCCATGTCGGGGTCAAAACCCTCCGGGAATTTAGCTAAGGCTAGGCCTAATGGGGGTTTCATGTTTGGCGGTAGTGCGTTGTAAACATTATTGAACCTAGTGCAATAGTCTTGGACACTTTCCCCTGTGACTCTTTTAAGATTTCTATATTCCAAGAGGATCTGAAGAGGGTTTTTCTTGATTTCCCTTTTTTTTATGAAAGTTTGGTAAAGGGAAGGGAGATCATGTATGCTGTTGGGAGTTAGGATTTTGAACCATTTCTTAGCTTCTCCTCCTAGGCTTTGAGAAAACATCCTTATTTTCATGGTTTCCTATTCTAATTCCATGTAGTCAAAAGCATCATTCATTTTATCTACATGTTGTTGGGCAGTAGTGGATTCAGCCCTAGTTAAGTATGGGATTCTAGATTGGTAAATTTGGAAAAGGTACCAATGGTTGTGGTAACACAAGGGGTGCATACCATGCTGCCATGGTGGGAGCTAATGGTGGATTTATAAGCGGAGGATTTGTGCTATGAGATGGAGTGGTTTGCACAGTGGCGGTGTGAATGGGTGTGGCGGAAGTACTTGGACCAGTAAACTGATTCTGAGCAGACTTGGGGTGAAAAGAGCCAAAGTGGTGGAGAAGTTGGAAATCAAGTGGTGTGGAAGGAGAAAATTCTCCCCTAGGACTTTGTTGTAAGTCTACGGGCTCAAGATTGGTATGGTCGATTCTACTTTGTGACTTGGTTCTGAAAAGGTTTTTAGTATGGCGCAAGTCAAACTGAGGATCTTGCAAGGCTGTAAGTTGTTCAGGTACATAGCTTGCTTTATGAATGGTCCTATCAGTAGCTGATTTTCCAGTTTCAAAATTTTGTGACAAAATATTTTCTGGGTCATCAACTATAGTAGGAGGGTTTGGATCCAGATGAGATCTAGTATTGATTCTTCGTGGAGCCAAATTTAAAACTCAAAATTTTGAGAGGTTGAAATTTTTTAAACTTTTTGAAAATTTTACCTCTTTTATGTTTGCTAAACACACATAGTGTGTGACTAAGGTTCTAGACTTCCCAGGGTTGATTCGGGACAATCCTACAGGGGTATAGGGACACTAGTAAAGTTAGAAGGCCTACTGAAGGCTAGTGGAGTCGCCAGGTGGATATTTTTAGTTGTTTTGAAGATAAGTGTCAATGGTCCACCACCAATACTGACAAAAAACCAATATAGAAATGTTTTGGGGTTTTTTGGGTTTCTATATGTAGCCCTTAAGTTATGTAACAGTGTCCCATAGTTGAGTCATCAATTTGCTAAGATGGTGAAAATGCTAGATTCTACTCTTAGGCTATCAGTTAAGTTCTCTATGATTTGACGAAGGTTTTTGCAGTCCTAAGGTATACTTAGATTTTCACTGACATTGGAGGTTGCATCATGATCACCATTTTTTTGGTGAAAGTGATGAGGTGATTTACAAATCATAGGATTTCAAATTTTAGCTAAGGGTTAAAAGAGTCTATAAGATTTTTTAGGCTACTATGTACTCAATCCCACCATGATCACCATTATGTTGGGGTCCCGTGATTTGGTAGATTGGTAGACCAAATGATAGGGAAATATCAGACCAGTATTTGGATTCCTAGGACCTATTCTTCCTGGACTCAGAGAGGGCTCTCTCTATTATGCGAAGGATGTGAACTTGTTCGCTTTGGATGATTGATTTTAGGCTATTAGTTAAGTGTAGGTTAGTTTGTCTTTTTTGGGTTGGTGTAATATGATCAAGTAGTATAGGTGGAATGAGAGGTTGTCAAATCAATAGGGCTATGGGGTCAGATGAATTCAAGGGTGTCTAAATGATGAAACAGAGTGTATTGCATGGCCGATTTAGCAAGGTTAATGGATCCTTAAGGTGATGTATGAGGTGTAATGAACATTTTGGGAAAAAACTAAGAGGTCTTAAACATATATAGTCTAAAGTAATAACTCATGAGGTAGGGAAAACCATTAATCTCTATAAACAATACTCAAACTGATAAACATGTAAGATGAACATTCCAGTGAAACATAGAAGCATTAGAACTCCTAAATTTAGAAATTCACCTTCATCTTTTGGGAAAACACATAAGATAAAAAAAACAACTCAATTTATGGAGAGGGAACTCCTATATAGCATATATCAAGTTATTGGGAACTTTGAAATAATTTGGTAAGCATGGGCGAAGGGCAAGATCGAACGAGACCTCTTTGTCTTAACCTAATCAATCAATATTTCATAGAAAAGCTTCAAGATAGGGTTTTGAAAACTTTAAATAAGCAGGCATACCATGAATCATACTTATAATCTAGCATACTAACCATTCATGAAACAAAAACAAAAAATTAGTGGGCCTAAGGGGCAATCAAGAATTCCTTAAGATGACTAAAAGAGGAAAACATCAAGGCTATAACAAACAGGAGGTTTGAGGTGCTTCCATGAGCATGTCTCAACCTATACTTTTCTGATCTATAACAACCAAGAAGAATGAAACAAAAATGAGGTCAAGAAAAAATTAACAAGTTAAGAAAATATTGTCATTCACCAAGCTATGGAATCATTCTAACATGCTTCTCCATCATCAAGCCAAACAAGCCATTCATTCACTTCATAAAACCAATTTCTTCTCCAAGCTCATAAAACCATGTATTTCTCTTAAACACATCAAGTCCCAACTGTTCACAATTAATCCTCATGCCTTATATAACAAACAAGGAAGATGAGAGCCAAAGAGAGTATCTAGAAGCCTATTGGCCCAAAGAAATATCCTAAGTTGTCCTTGAGGCTTTGCAAAGCCCAAGGCACAAAAATATCTAATAAATATCTTTTCTAACTATAAATGGAAATAAAATTGAATTTTAGGCCTGAAATGCCTTTGAGAACTTGCTAAATGCACATTTTTTCCAGTCACACACAGGAGTGCAGCACGCTGTGTCAAAAGTTTGAAAACTTGTCAGGAGCGCAGCGCATAAATAGGCCTTTTGCAGCAGTGTTTTGGAGGCCTTCCTGATGTCGTAAAAATCTCTAAGATGGCTCGTTGGAAAGCCGTTGAAGTATAATTTCCATATCTACATTTATGTTTTCAATGTGACCTCTACAAGTTTCCCAAAAATAGGAAAAAATCGAGACTTCCAGGAGCGTAGCACATGCTCAGAAAGGTGAAAAAATGAGTGTTTTTGACCCTTTTGGGGGGTCAAAACAACTCCAATTGAGCTTAAAATTGGTGATAATTCTCCTTTAATGATGGGGAATCCAAAAATGTAAGCTGATCCTCCTGAAGATGACCTGGGAAAAAGCGCAGCATAGGGTGTGTTGCGCTCCTAGCCTCAAAATTTGCAAAAAACAAAAACTTGTTCAATTGCTTTCAAAATTGGTAGTTAGGTGCCTTATGGGTCCTTGGAGACCTGTAGAGTAACTTGGGCAAAAATTATAAACCTAGCTTGGTCCTTTTCATAATTTTGTTTGGGGCCCTCATTTTGGGTAGTTTTGAGCTTTTTCCTTGCAAAGTGATCTCTTTGTTTATAGTGCTTAGTCATTCTCCTTTGCAAGCTCAAGTCTTTGTTGGCCTTCTCCAGTTTTGACTCTAGATGTATGTTGGCTCTCTCAAGCCATGATTCCCAATTATTCTCAATTTCCATGGAAAGGATTTCGGTGAGGGGAAATTTTTGTTCTTGGATTGATTCTTCCTCTCTCTGTTTTTCCAATGCTTTCCTAAGACCCATAGTTTTAGGTCTCTTTCTATTTTGGCATTCTTCACCACTATCCTCCTCATAAGTGCCCATGTATTCCTCCAACTGCACTTGTGACCTTTGAGCCTCTTTCCAATATTTGAGCGCCCTTGCTTCATAGATGGCCAGCTGGCCACTCATTTGTTTGTTCTGCATCTTCAAAGAGTGAATGAGATCCTTATACCTTTCTAACTCAAATCCCAAGTCTTTGATCTATGCATTCTAGTCTTGTACAAGAGAGTTTACTATTCTTGTCTCATTTTCCTCATCGTTGTCTATGTGAATGAGATCAAATTCTCTTTCTTCCTCATGATTGTCCTCTTCCTCTTTCACTTGTTGTTTACCTTTGTCTTTCATTGGAGTTGAGGAGGAGTGCATGGCCCCTTGCCCTTTGGAGGCAGCAAACACATGCCTCTCCTCTTTGATAGGTAAAGGTGAAAGGTGAAACAAGTTTTACTTGCAAAGCTTGATCACTAGTGACCTTAGGATTGTTTTTCTCTTCATGGATGATCTTTGTGTGTGCATTTTCCTTTCCTTGTTCTTGGTTGCCCCTTAGATAAGCACCCTCACTATATTTTATGCCACTATCACTATCAAGACCCTTAGGATTTTCATCCTCTATTTCTGCAATGTTAGAAGTATCTTAATTACTGCTTGGTACATCTTTGTCTTCATGAATTTCCTCTTCTTCATCTTTTAAACCATTTTATTCACCCTTAATTTCATCTTTTGTATCACTATTTGCACTCTTTTTAGGGTCACTGTCTTGGGCACCCTCGTTAGTCTTCCGATCACTGTGAGGGTTATTCCTTTCTGCACTGGGTGAGTTCCTTTGGCTGATCTCTCCTTCACTACCTTGCTCATTATCTCCATTACTTGGCCTTTTTTCATCATTTTCTTGCCTATGGAAAACAACTTCAAACTTTTTTTCTTGGTTGTATTTGTCGTTCTTGTCACTATAATTTTTGTTTTCTTCATTGCTTTCGTATGCCTCCTCCCCACTGCCTTCATATGTATTTTCAAGGTCATTGTATTCATCATAAGACCCACTATTTTGGCTCTTTTTCTCATTATGGGGGTCACTAATTTCAACTCTGGTTTCTTCTTTATCAACACACTCATCTTTGTCACTGCCTTTATTAATTTCTTCTTGGCTATCTCCCTCTCTGCCACCTTCCTCTTCTTCACTTTTTTCTTCATTTTCATCATCCTTTTCTTCACTTTTTTCTTAATTTTCATCATCCTTTCCCTCACTATTTTCTTTTTTGTCATCACTACTTTCTTCAAGGTGTTGATACATCCTTTTTTGATTTTTGCATAGATATCTCAGGAAGTCACGATGTGCTAAGAAATCTATAACTCCTTCGATACTCTTTGTAATTTTTTCCTTAGCTGATTGGTTGTAGGTGCCTAGCCCAGGAGCGCAGCGCAGAAATAGGCCTTTTTGCAGTAGTGTTTTGGAGGCCTTCCTGTTGGAAATACTGAGAGGGGGGTGAATCAGTATTTCTTTTCAATTGTTATTTTTACCAATTAGATCACTTATATTTAGAACAAAAAATGAACAATAATAATAAATTATTTATTATTTTCTTCTTTACAATAAATCAAGTACAATATATGTAGGGCTCCAACCCTAGATGAAGACACCAATCTTCAATCTCCCAGGCTCCAACCTGTATTTTCTAAGCACTGACTTGGACTTCCAAGGTGCCAACCTTGTCAATTATGAGGCACCAACCTGAAGGGCTCCAACCCTATATCTGGTACATGCTCCAACCTAGTCTCTTGAGGACTCCTATCCTCTAGGGCTCCAACCCTATCTTCCAAGGCACCAAGCTTGTCTCTATGAGGCTCCAACCTCCTGCTTCCTTTTGTCAAGATATATTTGGTTATTCTTCACGGCTCCCAAAGTCTTCTTCAACGGGCCCTGAAAATATTCACTTAGTCTTCATTGTAGTCTCCACATTACGTCATCAATGACAACTTTTTCTTCTTAGAAGGTGTCACCACTACTCTTCATCGTACCCAAACAATTTCTCCAAGTTCACTTCATGATGGCTTCAACAATGCATCATGGTCTTCTTCAAGATCAACTTAAGTCTTCAATAATTCTTTCCCAAGATGTCTTCACAATATCCTCAACAAGCTTCTTGATGACTTCAAAGGATGTTTTATACTCCTTTAGAAGTCTTCACTTCAACAAGACTCAAGTTAACACAATCATCTTCAAACCGCTGCACTCAAAAGATCCTCCATCAAAGCTTCAAGTCTGTCTTCAAAACACTGCTTTTAAGAACTTTAAGTCTATTACGAGGCTGCTCCAAACATAGTCCAAAATGCCTTCTCCAAAAGTGTCTTCAAGGTCTGTAGTATAACTTCTCAAGTCAACACATAGGCTCTTTAATGACGTTGCTCCAAGTTACTTCAAAGATCGGTTTCATGAGGAATTCTAAAGCTGATTGTTCCTTCCACAAGTCTATTGGCCCAACAGATTTACCACAGCTTCAAGATCCTTATTTATTGATTCAGATCAAGCTTCAAATGTAGGGAGTCAAGGTGAGTCTGAGCTCCACTATTTCAAGTCACTGCTCACAAGGCTGAGCGAACCCTTCAATACTGCTTCTATACACACTTAAATCTTGTTCCAAGTATTCTATATGAGATATTGTCACAGGTCAGAGTTAAGTCCAATCTCCCACACAGAATTTTAGCCTAAACAATAACCACCGATCAAATTCTTGCTCAAGTTCTAGCCTCCTCCCCACAAGTCTGAGCTAAGGTAGCTCTTCCAGGCTTGTAGATCTAAAGTATAACGATCCTCCACAGTTCTTCACAAGTGACTATTATCTTAATTCGAGCCTCCAAAGGTCTGTAACAAGGCCTCACAAATGTCACTGTTCCAAGGAAGATGACATGGCTTCAAGCCTTACAAACAGTGATCCAAGCTGCAGCCTTTTTGAAAATATGAGCTTCTCAAACCAAGTTAATATGTCCACTGTCCAAGGATAAATGCAATCACAAGTCTGAGCTTTACAAACAGTGATCCAAATTCTGCATTGGCAAGAAATTCTGATTCACAATCTTCATTTCTGAGATGATTGTCCAGTCGCCTTTTCAAGCTACAGGTCCGAGACTTAGGCTAGATGCTACAGGATTGTTCAAACGTTGGTTGCCATAGATTTAAGCTTCTCCAACAGGTAGTTATCTATGCTTGAGGGATAATTGTTCTGTAGTCCGAGCCGAAGGTCTACAACTATCCACAACTCCTTGCCCACCACAAGTCCGAGGTATTGAGTTTTATCAGTGTTTGAGGTTTATAATCGAGCTATCACAGAACTGTCCTTAATCTAAGCTTGAAAGACCAATCCAATAAAAAAATAGCCCAACCAATAATTCTTCTTTTATCTCCTCGGCCTTTTGTGCTTCTAATAGACACATCCCTTGGTAGTAAGGCCGACATATATAGGTAGGCTTAGGTCAGCCCAAAATTAATTATATTTTTCTTAACTTAAAAATTCAATATCTCATCAACCATTGGGAGTTTTGGGGCAAGTAATGGCTCATTAGAAAGATGAAAAAGTCCTCTTTAAGATGGTATGGAAATTATAGTGGAAAGATGCCTCCAAGTTGTCCAAAATAATTTTTCTTTGTGACTTCTCTTGAAATTTTTAGTGCATAAGGTAATTAGGACAGCAAGGTCATTAGGGCTTCTTCATTGTTATGACTCCAAGTTCTTCATCATAGTGTAGTCTTATAGGTTACCAAACAAGGAACATGATTGACACTTGGCACCTTAAGAATATTTTCCATCTTGGCATCATGCTGGTTCCAGGCTTCTTCGTGACATCTTCATTGATGGTATCAACCAAGAGCCATGGTATCATCATCTGGAACTAGGCATCTCAAGAATATTGACATATCGGCCAATTCCATATTGACATCAATGATAACCTTGACCAAAAGTCTCCCCCTTTGTCATTGATGGCAATATTCTTGCCCTTCCAACATTCTATCCCCCTTTGACATCAATGGCAATGGGGTGCCCAAGTACTCCTCCTATCAAGATGCTTCTCTTCATCAATAATAATTCTTCATAAGTATGTTGCTCCCCCTGTCATGATGCTCTTCCTTTTGGCAATGTGGTCCATGATAGATTGCATTTCTTCATGTGATGAACGAACTCCCCCTACCTACATAAACTCCTCTAGCTTTTCTTTTTTCTCAAGAAAGAAATATTGCTTCCTTGTGATTAAGAAAAATACATCTTCACAAATTCATGATTTTATTCAACAGAGTTACTCCCAAGATACGATCTATCAAGAATCACAAGCTCCCCTAACAGTATGCATCGTCTCCTTCTTCTTTTTTTGCAGAGTCTCATAATCAAAACTTGGAATATCATATCTGCCAAGTATGTCATCATCAAATCAAAAACATGTGTTGTTGTCTTGAGTGTCTAAGAGACTTTTGGATCCAAATTGTTTCCTTCTCCATACTTGTGTAACTTTATTCTCTGGTTTGGTTGGCATGGTTTTAGGGACCCAAGTCAAGTTACACTCACATGCCATATGTCCAATATTATGGCAATCGAAGCACTCTATCTTGTTCATGAATAAGAAATCATGACTTATTCTTGCAAAATTGCTTCGAGGAGATTGACGGGGACCATTATATTTGTCTTTGTGATATGCCCTACAATCTTTTGCCACGTGCCCAAATTTTGTACAAGAATAGCAATATCCAAGAAATATACTTTGGTACCTCGGAGATGAAGAGTTCCTTGAAGTACTCTTGAAGTATTTTTTCCTTGGGATTCTTTGATGATATTCATTGCCTTTTGTATTCTTGACACCATATGCAAGTCTCCTTAGCGTAGAATTTCTTCCATTGTTGTCTTGATTCTTCTCCTTGCCTTTGTTGGAACTGGGAGCATCAACATTTCTTTCTAGGTTCCTCACATCTTTGTTGTTTGAAGCATTATCATTCTTGCTTGAGGATTCACCTGCATAGCCAAGACCTGATTTATCAAGGGGAGACCTTTGCTGACTTAGGATGTCATCTAGGGTGTGAGAGTTTTTCAAGTTTTTATTCAGCAATTCAACTTCCTTTTCAAGAAAGACAATTTCTCCTTTCAAATTTTCGCAATCTTCATCTTTCATAAGTAGTTGCTTCTTCATTTCTTCCATCATCCTTGTTGATTCATGTGCTTCGATTTTAAGCAAGATGATATTTGATTTCATTTTGAATATTTATTCATTCTCCTTTGCTAGAATACTCTCCATTTCTTCTTTTGTTCTTGTAGCTTCACAGGTTTCTGCCTTGAGAAGATTGATGTCTGATTTTAGTTTCAATATTTCTTCATCCTTTTCGTCTAGTTGGCCTATCATGGTGTTTCTCTCCTTTTCTGCTTCATTAACTTGACCTTCTATGAATGCCAAAGTTTCCATCACCTTCTCAGCTCCTTGTGCTTGTTTCCTTGCTTCTTCTAGTTGAGATCTAAGAGAGGAGACCTCTTCCTTGTATTGACAATTCTCTGCTTCAAGATTGTTCAAGATCTTAAGTCTTTGTTCAAGGTGGCTTGAAAAATTTTCTTCCCTTTTCTTTGCCTTATCCAATTGATTTGTCATAGATATGACTTCTTCATGATGCTTTCTTTTATTTTGATGAAATTCCTCTTTAAGTTTGGTGAGCTCCTCATCTCTTTCTTGTACTTGAAGCTTGACAAAGTCAAATTCCTTCCTTGTCTTGCCTTGGTTACCATCTTGCGCTTTCTTCTTAAGTTCCTCATTTTCATTTTTCAAACTATTAATCTCTTCCATGGAAGCCATAATTTTATTCAAGAGATCTTCTTCAAAGTCTTCTTTGTTCTCTTCATCTTCTAGGTTTTCTTTATCCTTGTTGTCATCTCTCTTATCTTCAGCTTCCTTGATGGATTCTGGACTTCTTTCTTGATTTCGATCATCTTATTGACTAGAGATCATTGTCAATGTTCCTTTTGAGTGAAGATCATGAATTTTGTCCCATATGACTTTTGCTGGTGAACATTTTTCAAAATTGGCCTTCACAGAATTTGGTAAACCATTCAAAATTTCCTTCATTGCTCTCGTATTGTACTCCTTGGATTCTTCGTTCATCGTGTCATTAGTAATCACTGATTTCCAAACTTTAATTCCTTGATTCTTCAATAAATTCCTCATTCTTGCCACACATATATCAAAATTTCCATTGAACAATGGAGCCTTCGCAAATTGATTTATTTCAATTTCAATGTTTGAGGAAGACATGTCTTTAGGAGGATTGGAGACTTTCTTCCTTGGCTTTGCCATTTTTGTTCTAATGATCAACCTTCAAGCTGTTAGGCTTTGAGTGAAGGTACTGGCTATGATACCAATTGTTGGAAATACTAAGAGAGGGGTGAATCAGTATTTCTTTTCAATTGTTATTTTTACCAGTTAGATCACTTATATTTAGAACACAAAATGAACAATAATAATAAATGCTTTTATTATTTTCTTCTTTACAATAAATCAAGCACAATATATGTAAGGCTCCAACCCTAGATGAAGACACCAATATTCAATCTCCCAGGCTCCAACCTGTATTTTCCAAGCACCAACTTGGACTTCCAAGGCTCCAACCTTGTCAATTCTGAGGCACCAACCTGAAGGGCTCCAACCTTGTTAATTCTGAGGCACCAACCTCAAGGGCTCCAACCCTATATCTAATAAAGGTTCCAACCTAGTCTCTTGAGGACTCCTATCCTCTAGGGTTCCAACCCTATCTTCCAAAGCACCAACCTTGTCTCTATGAGGCTCCAATCTCCTGCTTCATTTTGTCAAGATATATTTGGTTATTCTTCACAGCTCCCAAAGTCTTCTTCAACAGGTCCTAACAATCTTCACTTAGTCTTCATTGCAGTCTCCAAATTACATCGTCAATTACATTTTTTTCTTCTTAGAAGGTGTCACCACTGCTCTTCATCGTACCCAAACAATTTCTCCAAGTTCAATTCATGATGGCTTCAACAATGCATCATGGCCTTCTTCAAGATCAAATTAAGTCTTCAATAATTCTTTCCCAAGATGTCTTCACAATACATTCACAATATCCTCAACAATATTCTTGATGACTTCAAAGGATGTTCTATACTCCTTCAGAATTCTTCACTTCAACAAGACTCAAGTTAACACAATCAGCTTCAAACCGCTGCACTCAAAAGATCCTCCATCAAAGCTTCAAGTTTTTCTTCAAAACACTGCTTTTAAGAACTTTAATTATGTTACACGGCTGCTCCAAACATAGACCAAAATGCCTTCTCCAAAAGTGTCTTCAAGGTTTGTAGTATAACTTCTCAAGTTAACGCATAGGCTCTTTAATGACGTTGCTCCAAGTTACTTCAAAGATCGGCTTCCTGAGGAATTCTAAAGGAGATTGTTCCTTCCACAAGTCTACTAGCCCAACAGATTTACCATAGCTTCAAGATCCTTATTTACTGATTCAGATCAAGCTTCAAATGTAGGGAGTCAAGGTGAGTTTGAGTTCCACTATTTCAAGGCACTGCTCACAAGGCTAAGCGAACCCTTCAATACTGCTTCTATACACACTTAAATCTTGTTCCAAGTATGCTATATGAGATATTGTCACAGGTTGGAGTTAAGTCCAATCTCTCACAAAAAAATTTTGCCTAAACAATAACCACCGATCGGAGTCTTTCTCAGGTTCTAGCCTCCTCCCCACAAGTCCAATCCAAGGTGGCTCTTCCAGGCTTGCAGATCTAAGGTATAACGATCCTCCACAGTTCTTCAAAAGTGACTGTTCTATTAATTCGAGCCTCCAAAGGTCTGTAACAAGGCCTCAAAAATATCACTGTTCCGAGGAAGATGACATGGCTTCAAGCCTTACAAACAGTGATCTGAGCTGCAGTATTTTTGCAAATATGAGCTTCTCAAACTGAGTTAATCTGTCCAATGTCCAAGGATAAATGCAATCACAAGTCTGAGCTTTAAAAAAAATGATCCAAAGTCTGCACTGGTAGGCAATTCCGATCTGCAATCTGCATTTCTGAGATGACTGTCCAGATGCCTTCTCAAGCTAAAGGTCTGAGACTAAGGCTGGATGCTACAGGACTGTTCACACATTGGCTGCCACAGATTTAAGAATCTTCAATAGGTAGTTGTCTGTGCTTGAGGGATAATTGTTCCGTAGTCCGAGCCGAAGGTCTACAATTGTCCACAACTCCTTGCCCACCACAGGTCCGAGGTATTGAGGTTTATCATTGTTTGAGGTTTATAATTGAGCTATCACAGAAATATCCTTAATCTAAGCTTGAAATACCAATCCAATAGAAAAATAGCCCAACCAATAATTCTTCTTTTATCTCCTCAGCCTTCTGTGCTTCTAATCTGAATTTTGTGATTTTCACCGAAATTGGATGATGGAATGTCAAGTCTAGACATCATATATATACTGGTTTTTATCGTAAATGAAAAGACACATCCCTTGGTAGTGAGGCTGACATATATAGGTAGGCTTAGGTTGGCCCATAATTAATTATATTTTTCTTAACTTAAAAATTCAATATCTCATCAATCGTTGGGAGTTTCGGGGCAAGTAAGGGCTCATTAGAAAGAGGAAAAAGTCCTATTTAAGATGGTATAGAACTTATAGTGGAAAGATTCCTCCAAGTTGTCCAAAATAATTTTTCTTTCTGAATGCTCTTGAAATTTTTAGTGCAGAAGGTAATTAGGACAGCAAGGTCATTAGGGCTTCTTCATTGTTATGACTCCAAGTTCTTCATCATAGTGTAGTCTTCTAGGTTACCAAACAAGGAACATGATTGACACTTGGCACCTTAAGAATATTTTCCATCTTGGCATCATGCCGGTTCTAGGCTTCTTCATGACATGTTCATTGATGGTATCAGCCAAGAGTCATGGTATCATCATCTGGAACCAGGAATCTCAAGAATATTGACATCTCGGCCAATTCCATATTGACATCAATGACAAACTTGACCAACACTTCCCGATGTCGGAATTGGGCCCATGATAGCTTGTTGGAAATATTAACCTGTCTACTTTCCAAATATACCATTTTTTTCTTGATTGAAATTGAATTCCCTTGTCAACAGTTGATTTTTCCATGACTAGTCAAAAAGTGTTGGGTGATGGTGCAGAAATGTAGAGTGCTGGTGCAGACAACTTTTGGAGGCCTTCCGAAATTCCAAATTGAGATCATGATAGCTAATTTGAAATATCTTCAATTCTAGTGGTTATTTGACCCATCAAGAAGGTCATTTGGACACTTCAGCTATGAGAAAAGCTGATTTTCCCAAGGTCACTCCAACAATGCAGAAATTCTCCCGTGACACCTGTATTTTTGATATTTCTCCCAAATAATGATACCTATGTAAAAAATGAAGGAATTTTTTATTATTTTCCCTATTATGGACAAAAAAATCTCTCATGTTTGCCAAATTCATCTATGTTTGGCCAGAAACATATTTTTAAGAAAAACTATCCCTAGGTGTGGCAAATGACTTGGCCCTTGGAATGAATTCTTGGAAAATGATGGAGGAATGATGTTTATGAGTTGGAATGGCTTCATGATTGCTGATATGACTACCATATGGATCTTCTTCCCCTATGCCTCCTTTCCATAGCAACCCTAGCTTAGTTGGAAGAGGAAATTAGGGTTTGGTGTAGGGGATTTAGGACTGCCTTATAGAGGGAATGGAATGAAGGGGTTAAGGGTTGTCTAAATTCTTGGGGAAATTTTGGGGGATAAAGATAGATGTTAGGGAGTAGGGGAAAATGTAATTTCAAGGATTGAGTGAGGGGAAGGGGTACAAAAGGGAAAAACATAGGCCTAGTCTCAAAAAGTGTCAAATTTGTGGCAATAGACTAGGTTTTGTAGAAAAATGATGATTTTGAGGGATAGGAGTGATAGGGAGTGTTGATGAAGGTATATTAAGGATAGGAGGAGGTGTAAGAGCATCAAGATACAAGCCTTTTTTATGTTTTAACCATGGAGGTCATGAAACCAAGAAAAATTCCCTCAAAAACCCTAGATGGATAATGGAGGAGTTAGGGAAAACAAAATAGAGGGTTGAGGCCAAAGGTGGAAAAACATAGTGATAATGAGTGGTATGAGCCCATGATGGGTCTTCTGGGAGTAGTGAGCTGACCTTGACATGATGGGATGATGAAATAGTGAAAAATTTATCCTAAAGATAATGAAGGTAGTGAGATTTCTAGAACTCACAATGTTCATGAACTTTGTTTCTAGAAATCTAGGATAAGTATTTAGTCATCTATGAGAAGCAAAAATTACTGATGACTAACACTTTGAGAAATAAGTTGTACAGGATACCAAAGGTGACACCGCCTATTGCTATCTCTTTGTTTACTACAAAAAAATGCAGTAAGCTCACTTTCAAAACCAGGAAATTTGTTTTCCTGATGATCTGCCCCCAGGGCAAGAACAAGACTGTGGCCATGACCTCTAGACCAGGCTCCTCTGCACGAAAACAAAAAATGGACAAGGTTGTGGAGGAGTACGGGGACATCTCCACCTCACCCACAAGGGTGCCTCTGCAATGTCAGGTCAAGCACCCCATTGATCTGACCCCAGGTGCGTTGCTACCCAATGGACCAATCTATCGACACTCTATTATGGAGAACAATGAAATCAAGAGGCAGATTCAGGAGCTATTGTAGAAAGGTCACATCCAGCCAAGTTCATCACCCTGTGGGAGCCCGATCGTGTTGGTATAGAAGAAGGATGGGACTTGGAGACTCTATATTTACTATCGGGCACTGAACAAGATCGTTGTCCAGAATAGGTACCCAATCCCACATATTGAAGACCTTCTTGACCAACTCAAAGGGGAAAAATATTTCAGCAAAATCGACTTGAAGTCTAGGTATCACCAGGTACCATTCGAACCCTTTGATGTGTGGAAGATTTCCTTCAAAGCCAAGGAGGGCCTTTTTGAATGGTTGGTCATGCCTTTCGAGTTGGCGAATTCTCCCGCAACCTTCATGAGGTTGATGGACGACATCTTGCAGCCATTCACCAACTCATTTGTAGTGGTGTACTTGGATGACATTCTGATCTTCATCCAGACTTGGGAAGAGCACCTCGACCACATCCGACAAGTCCTCCAAACACTGCGGCAACACAAGTTTTGTGCCAATTTGGAGAAGTGCACTTTTGGCATGAACCATGTTCAATATCTGGCATACATTATTGATGAAAGGAGGGTGCATGTGGATCTAACCAAGATCCAAGTAATTCAAGATTGGCCAGCCCCAACCACTCTGACAGAGCTTCACAGCTTTCTGGGTCTTGCCAATTTATACAGCAGGTTCGTGTTGGGATTCTCTCATATCACTTGGCCCTTGAGTCAAGTCACCAAGGGAGGAGAAAAAGAAAAATTCTTTTGGTCGGAATCTCAACATAAGGCATTCTTAGAATTGAAACATCGCCTTTGTTGTGTCCTAGTGCTCACATTACCAAACTTGCAACAACCATTTGAGATCGAGAGAGATGCCTCTGACTATGCTATTGTGGCAGTTCTTACTCAACAGGGGCATCCAGTGGCATATCACAATGAGACATTGTCTGATATAGTCTACAAATATCCTACTTATGAAAAAGAAATGTATTCCATTGTGCAGGCTTTTCGACAATGGAAGCATTACATTTTGGGGAAGGAAACAATCATCCACACAGACCATCGACCCCTGCAGTTCATACAGACACAACGGAATTTGCAGAACGATCATCATCAGAAGTCATCCACATATCTGCAACAGTTCCGTTTGAACATCAAGTACAAGAAGGGTAGCACCAATAATGTTGCAGACTGCCTCATCCGACCATCGATCGTGGCGCTAACCACCATTTTCAACTCTTGTGGGCATGAGACTTCTGATTGGCCACTTATCTACAAGATCAATCCAGAATTCGGTCACACATACAAGGCATCTTGGGGGGTACGCAAGCTCCAAATTTTCACCTCCAAGATGCATTGTTATGTCACCTGGGACACCTTTGTGTTCCTTCAAGAGACTGTGCCAAGATGATATGGGAAGCACACTATAGTCGAGTCGTTGGGCATTTCGGGGTCGAGAAAACAGTGGCAGTACTATAGAATTATTTGTATTCGTCGAACCTTCGATAGGATGTCGGGAAGTACATTAGATCCTGCACTGCTTGTGCCATTTCCAAACCAACCATCAAGAATCAAGGCCTTTATACTCCGCTACCTACCCCTAGTCGACCTTGGGAATCCATCTCCATGGATTACATGTCGGGCCTTCCATCTACTAAGTATGGAAATGACTATGTTTTCATGGTCGTCGACAGATTATCGAAGATGGCTATTATGGCAACGTACAAGAATAATATGACAGCAGAAGCCACTTCTAAACTCTTCTTTGAATGAGTGTGGGTGCAATTTGGGATCCCACAGTCTATCATCTCAGATCGAGACAGCAGGTTCCTCAGAACATTTTAGTACAGCCTTTGCTCAATGTTGGACACCAAGCTCACCAAGTCCACAACTTTCCATCCCCAAAATAATAGCTAGATAGAGGTCGTCAACATGATGATTGTACACATTATGTACATATACAATTCAAAGCATCCACGCACATGGGATGAGATCCTCCCCTATGTTCAACACAATTATAATCGGGCTCTCTACAACTCAACTGACTACAACCCCTTTTAGGTGGGCTTGGGATTCCAGCCACTATGTCCCATTGATGTAGCCATGCCATTTGTGGCTACTGAAGGTGATTTGGCTCCTGTCCAGTCTGAAGCTGAAAAAGCAAACAGCTTCATCGAGCGAATTCAGCACATCCGCCAACAGGTTCATGACATATTGGACAGAGCCAATGCTAAGTACAAGCAACGACATGATCAACATTGGGTACCACACAACTTCCAGGTGGGAAACAAATTTTGGCTACATTTTCAAAAGGAGAACCTCACTGGACCCCACCGCAAGCTTCGCCCGCTCCGATATGGGTCGTACACCATCACCAAGGTTGTAGGGAACAATTCCTTCGAGATCAGTATTCCACCATTCCTTGCACCCAGTATTCAATGTGGACTACCTTTGTCCCTACTTCGACCCTCTACTAGACACCTCTAACATTGTAGAACAACTCACACCAACATAGTTAAACCCAAACTGCATGGAACAGGCCACCACAAATTGTATCATGGACATGCAAATCAAGAACACTCATCAACAAAAGATCCAACTGTATCGATTTGTCAAAGCTAGCCAACTCTTGTACCAAGGCAAGTGGTTCACCAAGGACCACGTTCAGCAGAAGTTTCCTCATCTCATGGAGGAACTCAACGCAATGGAGACCATTGATTCCTAAGGGGGGAGGAATGATCAAGGTGGATATTGGTGTTCACCCACCTATTCCACTTGGGGCCCCACCATTGTCTCTTTCATTATTTTAGTTTCAGCACAACTTACTATTTTTAGCATATTTTTGGGTTCTTAACTTCCCGAGCCATTTTGAGGCCCTAAACGACGTTTTTTGGGCATTGCTTTTCTGGTGAATCTAATTCCATTCCAAAATCTACATTTGCAGTCAACAGTTGTAGTCCTCAGATAGATATTTATAATGATGTATCATGTGCATCAAAGGGAGATAGTAAGCCAAAGTTATGACCTCGGGAAATTGATGTACCAATTTACCCCAACGGGGCCCATATTCTGGTGTTTCATCTCCTAGGGTTAGGTTTTTGGATGTTTATGGTTTTCCATCATTTCTCAATAATATATAGGCCTTTGAGCCTCATTGTAACACAAAGTTCAGAGGCATGTAGCAGCCACATCTCTTCTCAGAAATAAGATACCAGCGCCCTAGCTAGTTTATTTCCATTCTGTTTGTAAGCAAATTTCAGTTCTTCGATATTAATGAAATGAAGTGTTATTTTTGTTGCATCTTTGTATTTATGGTTATATGTGTATTCTATTGCGTTCCTACATAAATCCGGATCCGTAATATTGTTGGCAAAGTAATTTTCAGTATGTCCAATGGCATAGGCAATGCTAAGGATGTGTTATTTGTTGATGGGATGAAGTATAATCTTCTTAGCATGTCTCAGATGTGTGACCAAGGCTATGATGTGATTTTCAAGGCTAAGAATTGTCAAATCAATTTTGCAAGCATTCGATAAGTAATGGTTGATTTTATGAGAATAGATAGCAATGTATATGTCATGAAATAGAAAACAAAGAGGTGTTGCTTGTTAAATATTTACGAGAGATCGTTATGGCATAAGAGACTTGAACATATTAATTTTGATCAGATAGTCATATTGGGCAAGAATAATGTTGTCAAAGATCTACCAAAGCTTTCAAAGCCGGAGAATACTACTTGCAAGTCTTGTCAGTTGGGTCAGAAATCTCGAGTACCATTCAAGTCCAAGGAGATCTCATCAACTAATCCATTATGGTCAATAACATGGACTTGTGTGGACCCTCAAGAACACAATCACCCAAAGGTAAATTATATTTCATGCTTATCATTGATGATTTCAGCAGAATGATTTGGGTTTCATTTCTTAGAGAAAGGCCAAAAGCTTTTGAGAAGTTTAAATACTTTAAGCCATGGTTGAGAACGAGAAATATTGTAAAATCAGGTTTATAAGGTCTGACAAAGGATATGAGTTTACTTCAAAATAGTTTGATGACTTTTGAAAAAGCATGGCATCAAAAGGTAGTCCACAATAGCATAAACTCCATAACATAATGGTGTAGTAGAGAGAGAAAATAGATCTATACAGTAGTTAGCCAAAGTTATGATGGGATAAGGGAATGTTCAATAGATATTTTTGGCTAAAGTTATTCACACAGCGATAGTGACTCAACAAATCTCATTTTAGACCAAACAGTGATAAGACTCCCTATGAGATTTGGTATGGAAAACTAGTAAGATTCAAGCATTTCAGAGTTTTTGGAAGTAAGTTCTACATTAAGAGGAATGATGAAAATCTTGGTAAGTTCAATGCCAGAGCTAATGAAGGTATTTTTCTTGGATATTCTCATAATATAAAGGGTTATAGATCCTACAATAATCATGCAAATAATATTGTTGATTGTATTGATTTCAAAGTATATATTGAAAATAAATTCAATCATCTAGTAAATATAGCTCCACTCATCTATTCAAGAATTATGAGAAGTATGATGAGCCACTTTCAAATGAATGAAGCAAATGAAGAGCCTCCCAGTCCTCAAGACAAAGATCCTTCAAGGAATGTGCAAAAATACCACCTGGTTGGTCAAATTTTTGGTGATTTAAACACGTGTACACACAAGAAGGAAGTTTTTCAATCCCCCTACTCAAGCCCGTATACATTTTTTATCGATGATGGGGCCAAAGGATGTTACGCAGGCCAACCAGGATGGAAATTAGTTAAAAATTATGCATGAAGAATTGGACCAGATAGAGAAAAATCAGGCTTGGGAGTTTGTTCCTAGACCAACAAATAAGAATGTAATCTGCACGAAATTGGTGTCGGGAATAAATTGAATGAGCTTGGTGAAGTGGTCAAACATAAGGTTAGATTACTGTGCAAGGGTTATGCACAAATCGAAGGTTTGGACTTTGATGAAAATTTTGCTCTTGTTTTTCGATTAGAGGCAATTAAAATAAATTTTGCATTTACTTGTTTCAAGAAATTCAAGATATATCATATGGATGTCAAATCTATCTTTCTAAATGGATAATTGCAGGAAGAATTTTACATAAAGTAGCCATATGGTTTTCAATTATCATATCAGCATGATTATGGTTGCAAGCTAAAGAAGGCATGATATGGTATCAAGCAAGCCCCATAGGCTTGATAAGTTATATGTTAAATCTAATGATGGAAAATTAATAGTGGTGATTGTCTATGTTGATGATATTATATTTTCCAGTTATTCAGATAATCTATCATGTCAGTTTGCAATAGATATGAATGCATAGTTTGAGACGTTTATGCTTGTAGAGATTTATTATTTCCTTATATTGTATATAACACATTATTCCAAAGGCATTTTTATCTCACAAAGAAATTATCTCAAGGATGTATCGAAGAAATTTGGCATGGAGGGGTGTTCTTTGGTGAGAACACCAATGGTTACAGGTTGCAAGCTTAACAATATTGATGAATCACGAGAAGTGGACTAGACTTTATACAGGTATATTATTGGTAGCCTCTTATATTTGACAGCCTCAAGACTAGACATTATGTAGATAGTTGGTATGGTTGGAAGATTTCAAGCAGCCCCTAGACAGAGCCATCTTCTAGGAGCCAAAAGGAATCTCATATATCTTAGATCCATGATGGACTATGGACTTTGGCACCCAAGAGGTAAGGATTTTTCACTAATTTTTTATACTGATGTTGATTGTGCATATGATGTAGATGATCGAATTATCACTAGTGGTGGTGCTTTATTTCTTGGAGAATGGATAATTTAAAGGTTGAGCAAGAAGCAAGCTTCAATATATTTATCTGTCGTTGAAGCAGAATATATAGTAGCAACTTCATGTTTCAATCAGCTCTTATGGATGAATCAGAATTTTCAAGATTTATAAGTGTTATACGATCAACCTATTCTTATTATCTGAGATAATACAATTTTCATCAACGAGTCCCATTTCCTGAGAGAGAAAGTTGCAAATCACATTGTAGTGGTGTATTTGTCGCATGGGTGTACGAAATCACACCAGTTTAAAGAGTGTGGTCTACTCTTTAAACTGTTTGTTACAGGTAGAAAGTGGTGGAGCTCAAAAGCATAAAATTTAATGGAAACAATATGCTAAAGTATGCTCTGGTTAAACTAAAACTAAAACACAAATATACAGAAGCTATCAAAGAGAGTCAAAATGATAATAATACCAACGACAGCTCAAAGGCCTCTTCTTATTAAACATTTGAAATGGAGAAGAAATTTTACCCACTTGCCAAAGGGCACCTAGGTAGTGGCTCTAGGTCTCGATGCAAGGATGTTGCCTTCCAAGCTCTGCCTCTGATGCAGTCTCCCTCTCTCTCTCTAGAGTGGTCGACTGGGATTGTTGGGTGGTCAAAGATCAAGTCCTCTTCAGCTCCAGCTTTGGGTCACACACTGCTAGTGTTGCTTGGGCAAGTTTGGCCAGCATAACTATGCGATCACCATTTCTTCATCTCTTGGTGGCTTTATATAGGGGAGTTTCAAATCCTCCTTCCCTCCCTTGGTACATGATGGATGGTGACCCAAGGGAGAGGTATGATTCCATTGTGGGCTTCACATATTCCTTTGTGTGCTCACATGATGTCTAGGGAAGCGTCGGTGGCTGTCCTTAGGTGGCTTCATATATGGAGTAATTGTCCTTTGCTTGATGTGGTCTCGAAAAGCGATTTTTTTCCATTTCCAGGAATGCGCGCTTATCGGGCAAAAAGGCGCACAAAATGTGCTCTTTTTGAAGGATTAAGCGCACAATCCAGCACTTATGACTAGTTCAAATCTGATTTTCTCAAAATCTTAGATATTTTAAATACTTTCCTGATTTCATAATGTGTTCCTGCCCTGTAAATCCTTAGGCTTTGACATTAATTAATGTCATCTTCTGTTGTACGATTTTTCGGTGTTAACAGTTTCCCCCTAATGTGTGAGGTCTAGGAAGAACTGTATAGCCGAAATACATTATAGTTTCTTTTATGTATCGTGCGCAGAGAGAGAGAAAGGCCTGTGTGAATCTTAGAATTGACAACACCTTGTATTGTTTCCTAGATGACCATAACCTAAGGGGCCCCTGCAAGAAAAATAAAATATACAACATATATACAAAATTTCAACGAGGTGGGCATGTCCCATGCTCGTGATGCTATGGCTAATTAAACAAAATTGACAAATAGATGTGATGTCGGTGTCACTACTATTGTAGTGATGCTGGTGGCTGTTGACGACGACTATTGATGCCCTCAGGAGTGTTTTTTTCTTTGACGATAGGTGGAATATGGTACCCATATGCATAAGCTGCATATGTATTGGTTAGGACCTTCCCATGTAAGCATTGTTGGTAGAGACGCTTCTATTGACGACAACTTATGATGCCCTCAGGGGTGTTTTTTTCTTTGACGATAGGTGAAATATGCTACCCATATGCGTAAACTGCATATGTACTGGTTGGGACCTTCCCATGTAAGCATTGTTGGTAGAGACGCTTATGGAGGCATAGGTCTTCGATGGATTTGATCAAAGTGCAATGGTTGAAAGGTACGATAACATTGTGACATGAAAGATTTTGCTATTGTCGAATGTCAAGAGGATCGATGACGTCTATGGACAACGATGTCTCCCACAGTGCCACCCGAGGATACCCCTTTGCATGGGGAGGGGTGATCCAAGGTACCGCTTCCTTTTCGGAAAAGGGGTGTCGAGGTCGACAAAAAGGAAGCCTTAACCGAACCATGGGTCACTGACGTGAGGGGTCAGGGACCTAGATGTGATGGGTTTAGCATAGGCATGTTGGTGAGAGGTGACTAAAAAAGGATGATGGGGATTCAGTGGCCCAAGGTCGGAGTATACTTTTAGCAGCTTGGCGGCAGTCATAGGTATTTCTGAAGGAAGAATCCCTGGAGTCAGTAGGAATTCCAAGGCGGGTGTGAACTGGCTATGAATGTCGGGATGGTGCGTGTGTGGGGGTGAAATACTCCAACCAAGGGGAATGAGGGACTGTTGCCATGGGGGAAAATATGTCATATGAGGGTGAAGGGGCGAAGGGCATCGTTGGCGGTCTTTGTACACTTACCAAAAGAATAAAATAATGTGGTTTGGTTTGTACAACACACAGAGACGAGTACCCTAAAATGTGAAAGGGTTCACTCACTGAAGGTGTGAGGATGGTGTTTTGTTGGGGGTGGGGGTCCCATTGGTTGGTCTCATGTGCAGGGTTGATGAAGCGGATGAAGAATTGTCGCAGATGCGATTATACTGATGGAGGTATGGTGGGCCAAATGCGATGCACGAAAGTGCGCTTTCAATCTGCTTGTACAACCTGATCGTCCGGAAAGGGGGTTTGAGTTTGAATGGTAAAGTTAACCTTATGCATGACGAATGGATGGGCACGAGGAGCTTCCTAGACTGAAATGGTATGGCCATGGCGTCACTTGAGATGTGATATATGGTCTACTTTAGGTGACGAGCACCATGGAGGGGAGGCTCTACCGACCAAAACGGATGTCTATCATGTGCAGGTTGAGGTGATGATAAACGCGGTTGGGTTATGAGGACCCTATGGTTTATTTCTGATGGAGAAATGATGTCAGGATATGCAGTGTTTTTTGGGACTCTATCATGCTGGGGGTAGAATGATACCTGCTCCGAGATTTTCAGCGGATGGTGTTGTAAGCGGGCTGCAGGTTTTTCCTGCAAAAATAACTACCTCAAGTGAAAGCATCTTATTTTCATCAAATATTATTTGAAAGATAGGAGCCTAAAAAAGAAGACGAGAGAGGGCATACCTGCATCGCTTTCGTTTGTCATGGCATACTAATGATGGTGCAACTTATGGTTTGCGGAATGGACCTTATGATCTCCTGTTATGGACCTCTGAAGTTCTGGGAAAGGGCGATAAATATGGGATTATGGTCTTAATCCTATTCATTTGTACTTGTTGATTTTTGGGAAATCAGAGGTGCCAATAGAGCCTTTCTTGTCGTTGCGGTCAGCCTGTGTACTAGGGATTAGCGATACTATGTCGAGGTAACCTTCATGACGTCCTGCATTGTAATTTCTTTAGTTTGATGGTGCCGGGGGCCATACAAATTAGGTTTGTATGGCCTCTAGGCAACTTTTTCCCTAGATTGCGTGAGTTATCTAGGAAAAAGCACGCCTTTATTGTGCGCAAATTCTAAGGGACAGGCGCGCGAGGGCGTGTTGTTCCCTACTTTTTGCGTGAAAAGGCCATAGTGACAGGAAATTTTGGTTTCTTTTCTGTTTTTTATGTTTTTATTTGTACTTATGGGTGCCTGTGTTGCTTGGCAAGTTAGTGTGGAGAGAGGGAGATTGGCTCGAGATCCGGACCGCTCTAGTTGCTGATGTTGGGGCTCGTCGTCAGTTAGCCACATGGGGCCTTCTCAAGTTCGCTAAGAATGAGTTCCTTCGGTCTCAGGACCGACGAATGCGTTACCTTATACAGCGTTGGCATCGGAGGTGAAACATGTTTGTACTGCGGGGGAATAACCTGGTGATCCGTCTTGAGACAGATATTTACTTTGTGACCGGGTTACTGCCTCAGGGTGAGGCTCTGAGGTACCCACTCTCTTCAAGGAGAGTGAACCTAAATAGATTCCGATGGTGGCATTATGGTGGTGCGCCTCTTACTGAGGGGTGCATCAACATTTCATCGGTGACAGACGTGGTAGAGCGGTGTGCTCGGGCAGTTATTGTGCGACTAGCAAGGTCGTTTGCTCCACATCGGGCATCTAGCCCGCAGGTTGGAGTTTTACGTCGACTGCGGGGCGGGCATTTTTTTCGATTTCACTCACTTTTGTTTTGATGGGATGGTGTCACAATTGAACAAGGTCCAACATGGATCTAAGTCATTTGCATTGAACAAGGTCCTATGCAGCATTATGTACGAGAGGGTGGTGTTGATGAGGCCGGTGGTGGTGGTGCCCATTGGGGGGCCACGGGAGCCACGGATGAGGAGGTGGGCTCCAGTGATGCCATAGGGTGGTGGTGGCATGGTGGGGTGTTATTGGAACGCCATGACAGAGGCCCGGTTTGAGGCCAACCCACAGATTTTCCTGCCATACCCTTATGCGAGGATGGATTTCTAGGGTGACCCAGACATGGGTCTCCCTTTTGGTTATTTTTGGGGGCCTGTACGTATGAATTATATTTTTTCTACATTTGTTCGAGTATTTATGTTTTTATGTGTTTTTTTTTTGACACTGACATTATTTTGGTTACTCATGCAGATGTTGGCGAGGTTGGTCACCCAGTGGCCCTACTGGTGGGTCACGACCCTCTGCTACAACCTCGAGGTGGTCAAGGCAGAGGTGATGCAGGTGGACCGAGTGGTGGTGTTGGTGGACCTGGTGGAGATGGTGTTGGCCCTTTTCGTGAGGGCAGTAGCTCAACTTCAGCAGAGGTTGCGGCTGAGCGAACTCATGCAGATGCGGCTGAGGTGCACATTGCAGTGCTTACAGCTCAGGTGACTGCTCTTGAGGACTTTCGGGTTCGAGTGGACCGCTTGACCCAGGGCATGCCTACTCGAGGTTTTATGGATGAATTCTAGGAGATTTGTTTAGAGACGATGATGGCCCGTGAGAGGGATTATCGGCCCACTCTACGTCGGGTCGCGATCGCATTGGCGACAGTAGCTCTGGTGGTGGCACCAGGAGTGGTGGTGGGTCCAGGTGCTCCTCTTGAGGGGGAACCCCCCTAGATTAGTTTTTGTACACAGGGAAAGCACCTGTTATGAGGATGCTTCTCTTATTTTTGATGACTTTGTATCTTTAGGCTGGCCAGTGGGCCAGTGATACTGTTTTTTGTACTCAGATACACATATTTTTTGATATATATATATATATAAGAGATCTTTTTGCGGCTCTACATGGTGTGCTATTTATTTCAGTTATTTGTGTTATGCTGATGGACATCAAGGTTTTGTTTTTTATGGGTGATGGTTTATTTGAGATACATTCCAGTCTAGGATATTGTTAGCTATGTGATCAGCTACTTGGTTTTGATGCCTTTATACATGTGAAAATGTGATGTGATCAAATTGTATGCTTGATCTTTTGGCACGTAAATATTTTCTAAACAGGTGTGTGTCTCTGGTCTCAAATGTTCGGTTTATCTGCGATACCACTAACTGGGAATCGAGGTAGATATGCATATGGCAAACGCCCCGATGGAGGGTGTTGCACATAAGTCCAATGACAGCGTCATATTCTGCCTGATTGTTTGTTTCTGATCCGATGCACACACCGTTTGAACACAACGGTGATTGATTGGGGTGGTAGATGACCCAGGCGGCTGCAGCCAAGTTTTGAGACCATCGCGATGCTCCATCAGCAAATCCAAAGTATGGTTCATTTTGGTGATCCATGTTGGCACTTTGAGCATGTTTTCAGGTCAAAAATATTTTGGTGATTGGGTTTTGTGTAATTTTACTCTAGGGGAAGGGTCTTTGGGCCCCTTATAGGTAGAACTTCTTGAGGTAAAGGTTTTTTATGGGGTTAGTGAGGCCAGTCCCGTCCGGTTCCATCAAGATGTATGCCCCCTGTCGGAGGCATTGTTTGATGATGTAGGGTCCTTTCCACAGTGTTTCAAACTTTCCTGGCCCTAAGGCCTCTTTTGTGACATCATAGTGAAGGACTAATTCTCCCTAGGTAAATGAGCAAGGGTTGATGTGGCGGTCAAATGATGCTTTCACCCTTTTCTTATGGGCCTCATTGTGTTTCAGCGATTGTCGCCGAATTTTGTCAACTAGCTTTAGTTGTCTTAGGCATTGTTCTAGAGGCTGGGTGTCATCAGGAGTTCAATGGCGGCATGCAAGTTTGGGATCTTGTAGAAATCGACACAAAAGCGCAAGGTGCCTTAGTTTTTCGTGACAGGATTATGATGTAAATCCTATGGCGGGGTTGAGGCAGTAAACCTTTCTCCAATCTGAGCGGATACAAATCGTATATGGTGGATTGTATCATCAGCGTTTGGTGGGGGAAGAATATCCGTAATAGCATTCTGCATGGGCTCAAAGTTAGGTTCCCCCCTAGGATAGTCAATTTATGGTAGTTGGAAATTGTGCCTGCCACAGAGGTGCCTAAATGTTTCCATTAATGGCCACATCTCTAGTGCGTAAATTAGTCTAGTGCAGATGGTGCATCGTGTTACTGAGCCAACGGAGTAGATAGTGTGTGATTCTATGCTACTTATTGTTCCTAACGTGGATGCTTGGAAATGGTCAGATGTAGAAGAGGTTGTCTTCTGTCTCCATTTCCGTTTCGTTGGCTTAGACTTGTCTTCCTCTTTAGTGGAGTGTAGACTCAACGCAACTCTTGCCGCTCTCAGTTTGGGGAGATGTATAATCTTAAACATATGGTGAAAGTGTGAGCAAATTCGGCATTAAGTGCGTGTGATCTTCTCTTGATTAGATATAATTTTCTGGGGGGAGAGAAGAGACTCTGTGGAGACTATTTTCTAGGGGCTTGAGTTCTCTACATTGGTTGACTCAGTGGTCGTTTAAATCACATAGGCCACATTTTATCCTAGGCTTGGCCAGGGTTACCCTTTGGTGGTGTGTTGTCTTATCCGTCTTGACACACCATTGCGGGGGTGGGGACATCAATCTGGCTATGTACTTTTTATGCCATTCTTTGAGATCGTCCTGTCTCTTCTCTATGGCATTAATCATGTCAATAGTGGGACGAATCTGCGAGGAATAAGTACAATGTCACTCGTAATGATTACCTTGACATATCAGGTAGAATATCCTTGATATGAAATTTCTGTCGACTTCAGTTCGAGGTCTGATGGGGAACCAATGCCGGAAGGCTGCTAAATCGTGGCAATGGACGACTATATGATCTGTGTTTTTTCATAATGCACACGGTGGTCGTTGCCACGACGTGCAATTGGGGGTAATGAGTGGTTCCTTGTTAGGTCGTTCTTTGGCTATCAAGAACATGATAGATCCGCTCATCTCATCTTCTTGGGTCATGGAGCTGCCGGTGGACTCAGCGTCTATATCGTCTTCTTGGGAAAGGCAGACTATGGCTGAGCGGTGGCTATCAAGGGCTAGCTGGAAGCGAGGTATGTAGTGACAATCCTCCAAAAGGTGATTGCCAATGCATAATGGGCATGTGAATTGTGCCGTCCGTAGCCCTATGTAGTAAACCCTTTCGATTGGATACCATCTATGAATGAGTTCCAAAGTTACGCACTCTTCGAGGTAGTGGCCACGTTCATCGCATAGCATACAACGTATAATGGGCATTACTGGGGGTCATTCTACAATCCTATGTTCCTCTTGTAAGTATAGGATGGTGCGAGGTTCTTCGTTGACCGACTGAATAGAGGGATCCTCTTGATAGAATCGCTCGACTGCATGTAAGGCATCCCTATATTGTGGTATCTCTAGACAATGGTGGGTATAGTGCCCATAGGTGCCATAGAGAGAGCATGCGTGATTGGTACACAACGGCTTGTCTTTACCTTTTGAGGTAGGTTCCTTTTTACGGGAATTCGGTGTCAAGATATCTTGTTCAGAGCCAAGGAGTGGTTTTAACTCGTCCATCTCTAGACGTATGTGGGTCGGATGGCCTATGACATCACATATGGCGTAGACTGGTGATTCTCTTTGAGTGGTGGAGGTCACCCTTTTCTTTCCTCTGTTTGTGGTTTTCTTGGTCGTGATAACCAGTTTCGCAATGGGAACTACCTTTGCGGGGGTGGTCTCGATCGTTTCCTGGGTTGTTGGGGCTCCTTAGGGATGAGAGGCTTTAACCCTACGGCAGTAACGTTTGTGGCTCCTATCCCGTAAGGGGGAACCAAGTACCAAACTGGGAACGCCAACGATATGTTGGGTAATACCAGTGTTGCCAAAACCTGTTGGGAGATGAAGCCAGTTGGGGGGTAGAGTAAAGGGGTTTGGGAGGCGACATAGGCTAGAGAGGTTGTCGTGACTGATACCTCAATGTCGTTACTGCTTGAGTCCATATCCTAACTGACCTTGGTGCTTGATGTGGACATCATGCACATCGGGGCCCCTATGGTGTCTGGTGACACCTCAGGGATAATGGGAGGATCTCCTAGGAATGACCCTAGGACAGACGATGATTTGAATTGGCTAGGGCCATATTCTTGGTACCATGAGAGACCATCTATAGTTGTATCTACATAGGGTAGAATTACATTCGTGTTGGTTAGAGGGTGCTTCTCGCTGTGTGTCAGTTGGTCTACAGTGATGATGCGATCCTCGTGGGGGAATATCATAATGCGGAAGACGGAGGAGGCTATGGCAGACATCGCATACATATAACTCCGCCCAAGCAGTATATTGTAATCCAAGTGAGAGTCCAAGACTTCAATGTCTATGTGGACCGTCTTGCCAGCTAAATGGACCAGGACATTTTGGTAGAGGCCGACGGTGTCGAGGGACAACCATCGTAAGCTCGAAGCGTTATGACCGAGGGTTTTAGTTCGAGAGAACCCAACTTCTGCCAAACATTTTTCGACATGATGCATGTCGATGCACCCTCATCTATGGAACATCGGTGAATAGTGATATTTTGTATCGATACTGGTATCTGGAATGCAACCATAAAATGTAGCCTAGGGGTGGATTTGTCTAAATCAAAAGCCATCATGCGCGTATCGACAGGGTCGATAGTGCCTAATATGGAAAGTAGGGCTTTCCGTTTTGCTTTGGGTACGACTGTAGTACCTCCAATGCAGACATAACAGCGAGTGATTGAGATAAATCATCCACGATGCTATAATTATGGGCTGCTTTGGAGTAGTCACCTGCTCACCTATTAGGTCCCTTTTCCATCTTTGGCAACGATTCTATAGGAATATTTGAAGTGGTCAAAGGTGTAGTCGGTGCACTAGTACTAGCCCCTGACATAGTGGAGTCTGGTGGGGTATCGTAACTGCGATTCTGTGTTTGGGAAAAAATTTCTTCCCCAGTCATGTAGATTTCGTGGCAGTTTTTCCTGGAATTGTCTAGGTTTTGTTGCTGAGTGTTGACCGTCCCTTGGTGGGGGAAAGGTTCTTGCATATCAGCAAGTTTCTGGGAAGCTCCTCCTTGTCCTCGATTACTCTGAAGCTTTTTTAGCTCAGGTAGACAAGGATCGTGGTGAGTATAGTGCCCGTACTCACCACATATTGAACAAGAATGGTTTGTTCGCAGAGGTGGCCTTTTTCCTTCTCGTTGGGCATTGCCTGGCTCCTGGTTTTGATTCCTGCTAGAGTTGCCTCCAGCCTGGGATTGCGGTGGGCACTGTTGGTTGCTACCCCCCTATTCAGGGTTCCATTTGGGCTTGTTTTTTAATTTTTTCTTAACCACATTAGGAGGGTAGTTCTCCTGGTTATACTGGTGTGGTTGATTCTGGGACGACTGCACAAATTTCACCTGTGCATTGGTTTGCATAGGTGTGCCGTGTGCTTGAGACTGAGCATACCGTTGTCCCTTTTTTGCACCTGGACATTGGGGGGGAGCTCTTCCGTCAGTGTTTCTTCCTATGTACTGGGTCCCCTCAACTAGAGGATAGGGTCCTCCCTGGTGATACGCTTGCACCCTACTAGTCAAATCTTGATGAGGCATGTGATGACTTTGAAATCTAGGTTGAGACATGTTCTGGGTAGAATTCTATGCGTAACTATAATTGGAACTAGTGCTGCCTAGGTACCCTTGGGTCATTGACCAAATTAGTCCGTCTGCAGAGTTTGACGCGCCTTGCAATTCTTGATAAGTTTGCAGGCGTGGGGCGTTAGGCAGGATTAATTGTAAATGTATCCTGACTGCATATGAATCAGTTCAAGCTTCTGGGCTTTACTGATTGCGTCCTTTTCGGATGTGGGGTATTGCTACGCCACATCCTTTGAAATCTCCTCCGTCAGATTTTTCAAGAATAAATCTAAGAGGACCTGATCGTCGAGTTTAGCCTTGCATAAACTATGACGCCACCTCCACTCATGAATATGGTCAGAGATATGGATGGCGGGGGTTTTTCTAAAATGAGTCAGTAACTCCATTCCTGAATCACGATGAATGGGTATCTGAAAATAAGTGAGGAATGCGTTAGCGAGGGCGCTAAAGGTTCCATGTGAAGCAAGAGGTTGCTCCACGTACCATTTCGCAGCCACTCCCGTAAGAGTGTGTTGAAATAGCCTCAATCGAATAGTGTCGTCGATGATACTATTCGATGAGCACCACAGGTGAAAGGTCATTATATGATTACCTTGGTCTTCTGCTTTCTTGCCTTCAAACTTTGGTATATCCGAAGGGAGCTTCGTGGGCATGGGAGGCCATGAAGGATCATGTGTGATTGGGTCATTTGTGAGCTTGGTTAAATTAGGTAGATTTAACGCACCTAACAAGGGTGACTGGGAGGTTGATGCCATGGCAACGTGTGAAGACACAAAGTTCTAGTTAGAACGAGAGTTGGTATGTGACGTGCCCTGATGTGTGTTCAGCTGGCTTCCCAAATGGGACGTGCTCCTCTACCCCCTAGGGGTCGAGCGGGGAGTGGTGTGCAGTGTGGTGTTGGGAGACCGACTAGGGTTCCCAACTATGGTTGCTTAAATGTAGGATGAACCAATAACAGTGGCAACATTTCGTCTTTTACGCCTAAATGGAGAAGACCTGGAACCCCTCCCTCTAATGGGGGGAGGTCCAAAAGACGCCTGGATCGACGAGGTTCCATTAGGACCGTTTGGGTGTCGACCAGGTTCAGTTTTGGAAAATTTTTAGGGGAAAGAGTCTAGGTAAAAGCGAAGTTATGCCACATACATAAAACAAAGCGAAAAATAAAATGATTTTCGCTTTAACTTTAATCTATGTGATCAATCAAGAAAAATTATGGTTTTTGTTTATTTTGCGCATGAGACTCAAAAGCCTAGAATACCTATGCATCCTCACACACTCAAAAGTAACTGGGCCTTGAGAATATTTATTACGAGTGCTGGCACAACATCCCGTAAGAGCTGGTGACGCCCCTAGTCAATCAAAGAGAATCCACCAAGTTAAGGGTAGAGGGTCTGGCGCTTGCCTGCACCGTCACCTATAGGGTAAAGGATGCCCTATTTTTTGGCCACTAAGAACCACCATCCCATGTGAGCGTTAAAGTCTTGGGCTTCTTGGTAGTCAGCTAACAGTACCGAGTATCAGTCGGGTCAGGTAGCCCCAACTGATACCGCATGCATTGCGCCTAAGCCTAACCCCCTCTGAATCGGGTCTCTGTCGCGCTCAATTTTTCTTTTCCATGGGCTAATAGGTGGATTTTGAAACTCCCTAAATACACAAATTCTATGTTTCAATATGAAGTGTGATCAAGTCAGCTTATTGGATGCCTACCCCCTTGATCCTAACTTAATCTATAAATTCTCTTGTGGCCCCTGTGGGGAGGATTTAGTAAGTTGGTTTAAGTTAGTTTTAGGTGGCTTTATTTGCTTAGTGGGTGAGTGTGTTTGAGCATAAGGTGAACAAGATCATAGTTTAAACATTTGGATATCGGTGATCCTTTACAAAAAAACCCCTAGTTAAACTACGTTATCTTGTTCCTGGCTCAAAATGGAAAACGTGTGCAGATAATGGGCCGCTTTCAAATCTTCTTAGTTAATATATGTGAATAACTAAAGGGAGATGGTGAACCACAAAAATAGAGCATTCATATGCTTTCCTAGGATCACCGAAGGGTGCAAAGGTAGCAAAGATTAATTGCTCTAATCGGCGAGTCAAACCTAGTCCCGCAATTTCCTAAATGCAAAAATTGAATTAAGCTAAACAATTTCTACACTAGAAAATAAAACTAGCTTACTTGGACTAGTTAATCTAAGTGTGCAAACCAGAATTTGAAAAACATAAATCGTTCAGAAAGCAATGGTTAATTCACCCCCTACTTAAAATATGTGAATATTTTTTGCAAAAAACTAACTTGAATGAAAACTAACTCTATGCCTACAGAAAGCAGCAAAAAGAGAGTTCTCAGAAGCTGTGGGGTATCAACACAGGCGTTGGAAGATACATTAGGGGCTGCCTAGCACACTTACAAGCATGAAATTGTAGAATATAGAGAAAAAATATTATTCTATAATTTGCACAGGAAAGGGTCTGACAGGTGCGCTTTCCTGCACACGGCTCAGTCTTGAACGCGCGCACTACATGTCTATGAGAAGAAACTGCGCGCAAAAATCTTGCAAGTAAGAAAAAAAATTAGGAGCTGCCTTCTTCAGTCTGTCACTCCAGTGAATATAGGGACTGTAAGATGGGTTAGAGGACTGTCAGCTCTACTCCAGCATAAACAAAGGGTCTCCTACAAAATATGGCACAACCACATAAACTTAGAACCTGTCAGTGGAGTTGCAAATCCTGTAGCGGTGTATTTGTCACACGGGTGTACAAAATCACACCAGTTTAAAGAGTGTGGTCTACTCTTTAAACTATTGGTTACAGGAAGAAAGTGGTGGAGCTCAAAAGCATAAAATTTAATGGAAAATGTATGCTAAAGTATGCTCTGGTTAAACTAAAACTAAAACACAAATATATAGTTGGTATCAAAGAGAGTCAAAATGATAATAATACCAACGATGGCTCAAAGGCCTCTTCTTATTAAATGTTTGAAATGGAGAAGAAATTTTACCCACTTGCCAAAGGGCACCTAGGCAATGGCTCTAGATCCCGATGCAAGGATGTTGCCTTCCAAGCTCTGCCTCTGATGTAGTCTCCCTCTCTCTCTCTGGTGTCGTGGACTGGGATTGTTGGGTGGCCAACAATCGAGTCCTCTTCAGCTCCAGCTTTGGGTCACACTCCGCTGGTGTTTCTTGGGCAACTTTGGCCAGCATAAAAATGTGATCACCATTTCTTCATCTCTTGGTGGCTTTATATAGGGGAGTTTGAAATCCTCCTTCCCTCCCTTGGTACATGATGGATGGTGACCCAAGGGAGAGGTATGATTCCATTGTGGGCTTCACATATTCCTTTGTGTGCTCACATGATGTCTAGGGAGGCACTGGTGGCTGTCCTTAGGCGGCTTCATATAAGGAGTAACTATCCTTTGCTTGGTGTGGTCCCGAAAAGCGAATTTTTTCCATTTCCAAGAATGCACGCTTATCGAGAAAAAAGGCGCACAGAAGGCGCTCTTCTCGAAGGATTAAGCACGCAATCCAACATTTATGACTAGTTCAAATCTCATTTTCTCAAAACCTTAGAGATTTTAAATACTTTCTTGATTCCATAATGTGTTCCTGCCCTGTAAATCCTTAGGCTTTGACATTAATTAATGTCATCTTCTGTTGTACGATTTTCTAGTGTTAACACATATTGTCAAGTTAGAGTGTGTATCTACCAAAGAACAAGTAGTTGGTAGTTGGGAAGATTGATCTAGGAGGATAAAAAAAGGCTCAAATTTTGAAGTCCTCAAATATTAGCAAAATGGAGCCAAGTTGTAGAGTTCAATGAGATATTTCCAATGACATGAACGACACCTCAAAAGGCCTTTGTATGAGGAAGATATGGCCATATAAAGTTTTGAAAAAATAAGGAAAATTAGGGGCCCTGTCAGTGCCACATACCACTCCCATAGGCTTCCACATGGAAACCCAGTCAGGGATAATCAACAAGTAGGACCCACAACTGACATGGCACGGTGACGTGGCGTGGGACATGTGGGACGAGGTGGTACAGTAGGAAGGGGACATCGACACACATGGTAGGCATGTGGTCAATGGCTAGATGCCACATGGCCCAATCAAAGACTTCCATGTGGCACTTATTTTTTCCAAAAAGGATTTGTCTCAAGCAAGCCCCATGGGCTTGGTATTCCTAGTTGTACAATTACTTGCTCAAGTGTGGTTTCAAAAGAGGCACAATTGATAGTAATTTATATGTTAAATATAATGATGGAAAATTAATATTGGTGATTGGCTATTTTGATGATATCATATTTTCCAGTGATTCTGATCATCTATCATGTCAGTTTGCAGTTTATATGAAGGCATAGTTTGAGACATTTATGCTTGGAGAGCTTTCTTATTTCCTTATATTGCAGATAGCACAATATTCTATCTCACACAGAAAGTATCTCAAGGAAGTTTCAAAGAAATTTAGCATGGAGGGGTGTTCCTTAGTGAGCACAACGATGGTTACAGGTTTCAAGCTTAGCAAGATTGATGAATCACTACAAGTAGACCAAAATTTATACAGGTTTATTATTGTTAGCCTCTTATATTTGACAGCCTTAATACCAAACATTATGTAGATAGTTGGTATGGTTGGAAGATTTCAACCAGCCCCTAGACAGAACCATCTTCTAGCAACCAAAAGGAATCTCATATATCTCAAAGCTATGATGGAATATGGACTTTGGTACCTAAGAGGTGAGGATTTTTCACTAATTGTTTATACTAGTGTTGATTGGGTAGGTGATTTACATGGTCAAAATAGCACTAGTGGTGGTGCTTTATTTCTTGGAGAATGTCTAGTTTCATGGTTGAGCAAGAAGCAAGCTTCAATCTCTTTATCTACAATTGAAGCAGAATATATAGTAGCAACTTCATGTTACACTCAACTCTTATGGATGAAGCAGAATTTGCAAGATGTATAAGTGTTCTATGATCAACCTATTCTTATTATCTGTGACAATACAAGTTCCATCAACATGTCAACGAATCATGTTTTTTCACTCAAAGAAAAAGCATCAATCAAGTACCATTTCTTGAGAGAGAAAGTTGAAAATCATATTTTCAAGTTGGAGTATGTATCTACCAAAGAACAAGTAGCTAGTAGTTGGGAGGATTGATCTAGTAGGATCAAAAAAGGCTCAAAATTTGAAGTCATCAAATCTTAGCAAAAATGGAACCAAGTTATAGAGCTCAATGAGGTATTTCCAACGACATTAACGACACCTCAAAAGGCCTTCATATGAGGAATATATGGCCATCTAAAGTTTTGAAAAAATAAGGAAAATTAGGGGCCTTGACAGTGCCACGTAGCACTCCAATAAGCTTCCACATGGAAACATAGTCAAACACAGTTAGCAGGTAAGACCCACAACTGACATGGAACAATGACATGGCGTGGGACATGCAAGACATGTCAGGCCACGAGGTGGTACAGTTGGAAGGGGACAAAGCATACATGGAAGGTACATGGTCAATGTCTAGATGCCACGTGGTACAATCGGAAGGGGACATAAGCATACATGGAAGGTACATGGTCAATGTATAGATGCCACATGGCCCAATCAAATCCTTCCACATGGCACGTATTTTTTCCATAAAATACTAGTGCGCCCAAGTTTGTTCTTGGCAATATTTGAGCACATGACCTCCTTCATAACAAGTCAACATTTTACCATTCTACCATGAGGCATATAATGGGTTGCACATGGAATAAATATTATTTGTTTATTTGATTGTTTATTGCATGGTACAAGGGATTGGTGGATCCACCAAACTTGATGAGATTCCACGGAATCTAGCATCACTGCCAAATTTATTGACAACCATACGTAACCGCCACATTTAACCATATTCCATAAAATGACAACATGCATTCCGACCAAGAGTTATGTCACATGTTTGGCTAATATGTTTGGTTATATAATGTGCGCCTCCAAATGTTTGTTAAAACAATATACCATATATATAATATATGGTTAAAACATTAATTGTGCCCTTTTGTAATGCTCGCCAATGTTAAAATTATATAAATCTAGTTTATTCATCCACAGAAGGGGACTCGTGAGAGGAGCCAATGCACCAAGTCTAGGCACAATTTTTTAGATAGTCATGGGTACAATTTTCAAGGTGGTCTGTAATGATTGCAGAGATTATAGTATGTGTGGCACAACCTATGAGGTAGTGGAGCTCAAAGATATCTAGTAGTGCCAGTGACATAAACCTATGGTAGATTTTTCGAGATGAGTCCACTGGTGCAAAAAAAATATGGATATGGGCATCAAATCTAAGGGCTCATGGCAGAGGCCCACATGTGTCATTAATGTTTGGCATGAATTTCGAGATAGCGATGCACTTTTCAAAAGTTGCTCTTGTTTATAATCAAAAGTTGTAAAATGAATAAACCTACCTGATGGTGTTGCGTTTGATGTGTTTTGAGAATCCAATAGATCATTCTAGCCACTTTAGGTTCACACCAGGTTTATACACCCTGATGCGCAGGCTTCTCAGATCAAACTCTAGACTTGAGACTGATCTCTGTGATGCAAGCATATCGAGATTGAACTCGCAGATGTAGAGCAGGAATAACTCAGGCTTCGACTCCAAACACAAAAGACTCTAAAGACTCTAAGACTCCATCAAAAAACAATGCCGAATGAGTGAGCCTTACCCTCCTTATATAGGATGAGAGGGGGGACAACCAATCGATTCGGATCTAACAAGGACTATGACGTGGAGGAGGAATCATTGTTTTCGGGTAACACCAAAGTGACATCCACACAAGATTCCTTTCTCCGGACTCTAACATGTGAATGTGTGTGTACAATGTGGATGCCTTTTAGTACAGAAGGCCCATGAGGAAACTATTTGTTTATTTACACGGAGGATGCTTTTTAACCAGGAAAAGCCCTCGGGAAAATCCGGTCACATTAATCCTGTGACTAGGAGACAGTACAAAGTGGATACTTTTGTTTAGTGGAGTCCACGAGAACCACCACTGCTTTCTACAGGATCATCAAGGATTTTTATACCGGGGAATCTATACTTATAATTTTCATCCCAAGCTTTAGTATAGATCCTCCTTACAATCATTGGTTTATTCAAAATGATTTGGTGTTTGATTTTGGTCATTACAATCCAATAATTGTTCTGCCTCATATGTTGCATTAGAATTAATGAGTCAGCTATTTGAAGCAGATTTCTAACTTTGGAGAATGGTGCATGGATACATTCGCCAACTCTGTTATCAATACACCAATCACATTGGCTTTGATAAAAATTTTCATAAAACACAGGATCCATGGAAGTTGCATTCAGACCATAATATTTCCACCAATCTTGTAGCCATCCTGGTTGTTGATTTCCTTTCATGATCCATGTGGCGCCAAACTTGACCTTGGTATAATGAGTCTCATGTTTGTCGTCTTTATTCATAAGGTCCCACCACAATTTTTTGTAACCTGGCCACTGGTCAAAATGGGTCCACGTCCATGCAGGTTCTCTTGTTCTGTTTATGGTCAAGTGTTTGTAATAGACCTTTTTTCTATCACTTCCACCTGTACAAGTGACAGAGATATCCATAGAGTCATTGGCCAGAGATTATTCGGCTTGGAAAGAAGCCAGCATACTCCTAGAGTATACCATGTCATGTATCCAGCGACTGCCTTTTGGGTACACTCTCCTTTCTGGTACAAGATGTTGGATATCTCTGTGATTTTGAAGATTTGCATCAAGTACATTTGTATTCCGGAGCTTCCAGGTAGGCTTCCATTCATCTCTGTATGTGGCCAAATCTTTGTCATCTGGAATAGTCCTAAGGACTTCTCTTTGGTGTGCTTGGTCCCATTCTTTCATAATAACCATGACTTGGTCTCCTTGCTGTTCTTGGTGTTGATGTTATAGCCCAAATCCACCTTAGGCTGAAGGAAGGCGGGATTCAGGGTAACACCAAACCACGCTCAGTCTGGTAGCTAGCCCTACCAGAACAGGAGAGGGCTCTCTCCGGGTCAATCTCAGGAAAAATGTATCAATAGGGTTTGAGATGACTGAAATGAGTGCTAATTTTAGGCTAGGTATATGAATCAAGGAGTTTGGAATGATTTTTTAGGGGTTTTTGTTGGAAAAAGGGAAAGGCAATTTTGGGCTTGAGGATGAGGCCAAATTCTTGCAAAGTTCAAGTTGGGGCAGGGAAGGAAATGGCTTTGATGTCTTAGATTCAATGAATGGATAGAAAAGACTGCTGAGGAGCTGAAGAGGGCAGGAAGATGCAAGGATCCTCTTCAAACGGAGGAAAACATATAAAACTAAACAAAATTTTAAGGCAGAGCACCAGCAAACTAATGAATTCTACCTTAGTTACTCATTTGTTTAATTCAGAAGCAAAGAGAAGGGAAATGGCATACATATAACATTAATGAAACTTAAAAATACATGGAGAAAAACATCATCAAAACTCAGAGCCACAAGGATCCCAACAAGTGCTGCAAAACCCTGGTCTTTCCTTTGCCAAAAATGCAGAAGTGTATGTACAATGAAGTGCCAAACTTTTCCCAAGAGTCCAACCCTGAAAATGTCTCAGAAAATACATGATATAGACCATCCTAACCCCTTCCCATGCCTCTAGGGGTCGAGCTCATCCTTCTAGGAGTTGTTTCAACCAATTCTAAACTAGGAACTGAAATCTAGGCAATCAAACAACTTGCCTCTATATGCTAGGAAACTGATTCATTCATTTAATTTTCACTTTTTAGTGAATGAATCCTCTAGAAAAAGTAAATATGAGCCAAAATTACATCATAGTCATCAAATTACATCAAGATAGATCAATAATTACATCAAAAAGTGAAACTAGTCAAAACTGGGCGAATTTCTGAGCTGAAGAGTCAAAATGAGGCCAAATTTCTCTGTCACCATTGCTTAAAACTCAATGCGTGTGTCACTTTGAACTATGTTTTGAGCACTTCCCGAAATCAAAATTGAGCTCATGATATCTCATTGGAAATATCTTTCTATCTAGTTATCCTTTTACTCATCAAGAAAGTCATTTGGCCAACCAAGCTAGGAGAAATCGTGATTTTCCCAAGGTCACTTCAGAGGTGCATTCAATTCTCCTGAGGCAACGGTATTTTTGACATTTCTATAAAACCATGACACCTGTGTAAAAATTGAAGAATTTTTTTCTTCCTTGGCCTATTTTGGACAAAAACCTCTCTCATGTTTCCCAAATTCATCTTTTATTTCTCAGAAACATCATTTGAGTGAAATCTATCCCGATGTGTGGAACAAGGGATTTGTCGAAATGAAGCGAAATGAAGGGGATAAGGGGCTTCTAAATTCTTGAGAAAATTTTTGGAAGTAGGGAGGGATGTTAGGAAGCAGGGGAAAGTGGAATTTCAGATATTGAGTGAGGGGAAGGGGTCCAAAAGGGAAAAACACAGGCCTAGCCTAGAAAATTGCCAAGTTGTAGCAAGAAACTAGGGTTTGTGAAAAAATGAGGAATTTGGGGGATCTCAGTGATGGGAAGTGTTTAATAAGGTAAATTAAGGATAGGGGAAGGTGTATGAACATCAGGATACAAGTTTGGTTGATGATTTGACCATCCAAGAGAAATTACCTCCAAAACCCTAGGAGAGGGAAATGGACCTTACCTAGGCACAACTGAAGCATGAACAAGGTGTAAAATGACCCATTGGAACTTGAACTGATGATGAAAACCCTCTGAATGATGGTACACTTAGCTGAATGGTGACATGGACCGACATTTGGACAACTTTGAAAAGAGTGAAAACAAACCCTAGACCTAATGCCTAGTGACCAAATTTTGCTTGAAGACTCATTGAAATGACAAAATTTGACCTTGAAACCTTAAAATCACTTTGTAAGAGCATGTTTGATCACTGAAGGAAGGTATAAAGATGATACTGTGAGATGTACTCCCGAGCACGAGAAAATATAGCAAATAATTATGAACTCCTTTAATGTGCTCAACTTTAAAATCGACGTTGGCAAAGAGTGCTTGCCATCTTGCAAATTTTGCTTCTCCGGGCTTTTTAATATTTTTGGTGAGAACTTTAGCTAGTGCAGAAGCATCAGTTCTCAACAAAAAAAAATTATTAACCAGATGTAAAGAAAACTTATCAACACAATTCCATGCAGCTTTTACCTCCTTTTCTATAGTTGAGTAATTCTTTTCAGATTTACTCCAAGTTCTAGAAGCAAACTGCACTACCTGCTCCTTTTCTTTGTTGTCCTTTTCATCTGGTTTCTTCTTCAATACACCTCCCCAACTGATGTCACTGGCATCTAATTCAACAATTTTGAAAAAATTCTCATCAGTATCATATAAAATAGGAAGGCTTTTAATCTTGGCTTTTATTTGTTTGACTGCATCTATGTGTTCATCAGACCAAGGTAAAGAATTCTTTTTCAATCTCTGATTCAGTAGAGATCTGTCAGCAGCACAATATTTATAAAAATTTCCAACATAATTTAAACATCCCAGAAATATTTGTAACTGATTTTTGTCTAGGATAACATCTGGGAATTTATCAGCAAATTCCATTGCATGGATTTGGAGGGAAATCTACCCATTTATGATTGTGTGCCCTAAAAATTTTATAGAGGTCTGGAAAAATTCCATTTTCTTCTTGCTGAGTACCAGACCGTTTTGTTTGACCAACTTCATAAAAATTCTGATATGTTTGAAGTGGTCGTGGAGATTCTTAGAAAATATTAGAATGTCATCAATATATACAAGGATCCAATTAGCATAAGGCTTGAAGATAGAGTCCATGACTCTATGGAATTTAAAAGGGGCGTGCTTTAGACCGAAGGGCATGACATTCCACTCATAATGTCCGGCCGGAATACTGAAGGCAGTTTTAAATTTATCTTTCTCAGCAATTGCTACCTACCAAAAGCCAGACTTCAAATCAAACTTAGAAAATATTTTGGCGCCTAAGATCCTTCCCAATAGATCTCCTTTATGGGGAATTGGATAGGTGTCATCTGCAAGAACAGAATACAGAGGCTTGTAGTTAATGACCAATCTTGGAATACCTCTAATTTTTTCTGACCTTTTATTAACGTAGAACCCATAACAGTTCCAGGGACTGTTGGATTCTCTAATCAGCTTTCTATCTAATAGCTGATTTATTTCTTTCTCACAGAGGTCCCTGTATTCTTTGTTCATTGGGATTGCTCTGGATTTACATGGTCTGCCAATGTATTCAGATTTATATGGCAGCTCTACACTATGTTTCTTCCTATGCCAAAATGCATTAGGCTCTTCTGAGAAGCATTCCTTTTCTAAAACTGTTTTTATTTCAAAGATCTTTCTCTGAACCTCTGGAGAGCTCAATTGTTCTTCTATATGGATTGTGGATTTTAGGTTCTTGAGCTCTAAAATCTTATTCTTAGCCTTTTTTAGTTCCTGCATTGCTTGTACCATTGTGGAAACTCTGGGATTTGACACATAAGGCATATCTATTCTTTTGCTTTTCCCATTAGAGGTAGGCACAATAATAAAATACCCTGCTCTATTATTTTCCATTCTGATAGAGCCATGGGGTTCTACTGCTGCAAGGAAAACATTACCTAAGATGCAGTCAACTGGAATATCTCCTACTGCAAACTTAAGTTTAATGCAGTGTGTATCAAAACAAACAACAGCTTGAGGAACTTCGTAATCTAGGGTTTTCTCTCCTAGCCCTATTATTCTTCTTGAGGTTGATACCAAATATCTTGAGGGGATAGCTTTCTTGTTAAATATATTTACATCTGCTCCTGAGTCTAATAATGCAGTCAGGAAGAACATCTCACCTTTAATACAGACATTGATTTTGACATGATGTTATTGGTATTCAATAGAAAGAACTTGCATCTCTCTGAATCCCAATGTGGGATCCTTTTTTCCTTCTGAAATTTCAACATTTGACTCAGAAAAGGGAGCAGTATGCAGTGTATAATTTTTTTTATGGCCTGAAACAGGCTGTGCTACTTCCTGTTTCCCTTTTTCAAGCTTAGCAACTTCGGATTTTAAAGCAGAAATTTCTGATTTTAACTTATGAATCTCTCTACTCACCTCCCCCAAAGTGAGTGGACGAACTTTTCTCTGTTGGTGATCCCGCTGATAGGCCTTAGTATTCCTTTCGTAAGAAGCTTCAAGAAACAGGGGCTTCTTACTAGCACTTTTGCTGGACGTGGAAGCCATGAATGTTTCCAGCAACCTAGTCTTTAGGTCTCCTTCCTCCATTGCACGTATCTGTGCAAAGATCTTTAACTCATCTTCATCTGATTGAGCCATTAAAATTTTTAATTTCTGGGAGAAATATTCTGCAAGAGATTCATCTGATGAAATGTCAGATTCGTTACTAGAAGAACAACCACATTTGAAATTTTCATAATCTAAACAATAGCAGTGAGCTTGAATCTCTTCAATAGAAGAACTGGAAGAGGAAACACTATCTGAATCTGAAGAATACTCTTCAGCTTGTTGGATGAAAAGACGGGGACAGTTGTCTACACTATGAAATGTAGACCCACATTTGCTGCATTTTTCTTCAGATTTGACAGCTGCTTTATTTTTAATTTGTGGCTGGGATTTTTTGCCATGGTTTTTCTTAGACTCTTCACCATCAGGACATCTGTTGGCTATATGCCCTAATTTCCCACATCACCAGCATACTAACTGATTTAGTCTTTCTTTCTTTTATGTCTTCAGATGAATATCTGATGGCTTTTAGTAATGGGTATTAGGGACATATTTGTAATATCCCTTTTTTCTGGAACGCCATGAGGAGGGCTTGGAAAATCTCCTCTTATTGTTTTTAGTGATGAACTTTTCTCTTTTCTGTGCTTTCTTTGCCTTTATTTTTGTTTTTCTATGCTTTACAAGGGGATCATCAATAGTGATGCCATATTTGCTACAGAATGATTTAGTATCAGGTAATCTGTGCATCTTTTCTATTGATCTATTCATTTTGTAACTAGTACATATAGTAATCAAAACTTTAGTAATAGTTGCATATATTTCACCCCAAGTGTATACTTCAAAAGGCAATTGGAAAGACTCTTGCAACTTGATAATATCAACTAAATTTGAAGGTAATGTTGCAAGATATACTTGTTTCCACAGAAGATTCTTAGGATATTTGACCAAATAGATCCTTTCCATCTAGTCTCTGTGAAAATCTTCATATTGATTTATATTCATACACTTTAAGTTCATCAAAACAATTTCATTCTTGTCTAAGAAAATGGTCTCAGTTCCACACCAATGTTCTTGGATCATGGCAGTCACCGCACCAATCATGTTATTGATGGGAGTGCCATCAGGATGAAACATGATATCACCATTTTCATCTTTCAACACTTCTTCTTCCATCTTTTTTATTAAGGCTGGAGAAGATTCTAGTTCCCACCATCTGGCCAATGTGCCCGTAAAGCACTGAATCAAAGTTTTGCAAGATTCAACCTCTAATTTACCTCCAAGACACATCAATTTGTATTCATCCATCATCTGATCAAGCATTTTCCTAATCTGACCCATACTGAGTGAATCAACATTCCATTATTTGTGACTGTTAGGATAAAACAAATGTGTTGGTGGGAGTTTTCCCATACCATTGAGGTCTGGAGCTGGATACTTGGTGAACTAACTCTCTAATGGTTCATACACAGGGAGAACCTGAGTTTTTGGCTCAGACTCTTTAAACAGAGTAGAAATGGCGATTTTATCTCCTGAAGGACTCTGAGGTTCTGTTGTGGACTTCTGGGAGGTTCCAACTTCCTTGGGAAAGAGATGGGGAAATTTATCAACAAGACTTTGAATATGTACACTCTTTCTTCTATGCAAATATGAAGGAGGAACGGGCTTATCTGTCTTTGAAGGTTTAAGCTTTTCAAACTTTTCAGACAGATTCGAAATAAGACTTCTGGTAGAAATAGATTCACTCATTATACAGTTTTCTACCTCTTCAATCCTTTTCAAGGATTCTCTAGAATATGACTTGACTAATGAAGAATCATACTGTACATTGTTCAAAACATTATTTACATCATTGACTGAGACCTGAACTCTGTCAAGCTGTTCTTTTACAAAAAGTGTTTTGGCAACATTCCTTTCTAAGCTTGTGATTGCAGTGTTTGTCCAGTTGAGTTGCTCACTGGATTTATGGATTCTTCCATCAATGCCAAGGGCATTGTCATCTTTCAGGACTAAGGGAATAGCTTTGGCAATATTGTGAGCTTCCCCTAAAATGATGCCTTTGAAGGGAGGAAAAGTAGTAGATGTCTCAATCCTACTACCATCAATAGTTGACCAAGAATGTTGTGAAGAGGATGCTACAGAATCAGTCATTAAGACTTTTTCAAACTGTTTCATTTTCTTCCATGTATAGAAAGATATCCAAGTATTGGATCTTTCCATATAATCTTTCCAATGTTTAGACAGTCCGACCTTTTCTTCACATGAATGTGTGAGATCAAAAGAATCGGCCTCGGGATGTGTATAGATATCCCAATTCATAATTTGTTTCATCCATTGGGAATCAATCTTATACTTCAAACATCCATCCATGAGTGTAAAGAACTTATGCATCTCAGCGACTGAAGGTTTCTTGCAATCAGATGGCAGATTTCTAAATTTACATGCTGGAATCAAATGATTCACCTGCTCAAGATAACCAATACCATATCTAGGCATGTTGGGTGGCCTCAATTTACTAAACATTTCTGTTAGTCTGGGATCTTCATTCTCAAGAGTAGTTATTTCATGCATCATAAGGACATGGTCTGACTCGTGGGGAAATGGAATGTCAGAACACTTAGGATTTGGGCATGGATTTACAGAAGTAGAAGCTGGGGCTTCTCCTGTCCTTGGATTATGATTTTCATGAATAACAAGATAGGCAAGACTGCTGAGATTAACCAGGGTTTTACATTGAGGGCATGAAACTTCAAGAGGATTAAAATTAACAAGTTGTGCAAACTCGAACAAAGCAATATGTTTACATGAACTGGAAATAATACTAGAACAAGTTGTATCTACAATATCTGGATTTCTATACATGGGAGACTTTCGACAGACTTCTTCAATCCTTCGTCTTTCTATGGTAGATCTTCTGGGAAATGACAAAGTGGCTGAGGATTGATCTTCTTTAATACTAGCAGAAGTGATGCATCTGGCAGAGATAGGCTTGGGGTTAGGGATGACCCAATGTTCTGGGAAATTCAGATCTTCCCACTTGATAGCTTGATGCTCCACATTTTGATTTTTTGAATCAGTGAGAACGACAACACTAGTTTTTGAATCTCTGCTGGGTGTATGGAGGATTGCTAGATATAGGGTGTTGGTGTGTTAGAAACACCCTCTGGTCTGTATGGCAATGTTATTTCTTTTCTTCTTCATATCAAACCCTAAGGTTTGGATCTGAATTTGTAGGATGTCTACTATCATTTCATCAAATACATAAATGGGGAATTTCGAATAGTAATCGAACTAGACAGGACCATTTGATAATGGGGCAACTATCCCTCCAATTAATGAATCGGTATATTTATTATGTGTAAGATATCTCACAGTAGCTAGGACATATGTATCTAGCCCTTTGTGCGTGAGAGCACTGATCTCGACTCTAATACAACCCAAATGCAAAAATTTTGTATCTAACTTTTTAGCTTCTGCTTGAAGCTGCTTTGGATCTAAAAGGGGTATAGATTGTACACAATCTGAGTTTTCTTCTATAGAGTTGATGGATTCCTTAATGGATATTCTGGTGGCGACTTTAAGATTCCAGGCTGCCAGATCTGCATAAACTTCAGATGCATATATCTTGGGAAGTTTCCATCTGGCAGACGGTTCAGCTTCTTCATATAACAACTCAGAGGAATTTAATACTCTACTAGAAGCAGAGGCAAACATATCCCGAAGGGGATCTTGTTCTGCTCTCTCTTTCTCATCTAACTCTTTGAAAGAAATTGATTTCCTGAAAGAGTCCATTTTACTTTCTTTAAATAAAGAGGATGATGATATTTGAGTACTGGCCTTTTCTCGAACCAGACTATCTTTCTGGCTCTGATACCAATTTTACGCAGAGGCATGTATTGTTGATTTGCTCATTTTCAATATTTGTAAAAGGAAGAACATGTATTTGTAGATATGCTTGAGTTTGAACAACATAATCAAAGAGTATCTTTGCCATTGTTGTGAGATTCCAACCCCTTTGATTTGGGAAAAAGGGAGAACAACTATGCCACTTTATGTGAGAGTCTATCTCTTTAACTTGAATAAAGGAAGCGCAGTTTATAACAATTGCTTATGAGAATTAATTTTTTTATTCTTGAAAGAGAACATCTTTTTGTTGTAAAGTCATTGACACATGAGTGAGGGTTCACTCATTGTATCGAAAAATAAGAGCCTTATTGAAGAGCGGCTAATGAAGTGGCTACGTAGTTGAGCGAAGCTTGGAGATGTAGCTCACATGTTGTGGGTGAACTTCGTTATCAAGTTCTAGTGCATTTATCCATATTTTCATTTCTTCATGTGTGTTTCACTTATGGTTATTTCATGTTCTTTATGCAATTCATTTTAAAGTCGTCAAAGTAAAGGTCTCATATCACTTGGGAAATCCTAAAACATGTTAGCAAAAAAAAAAGAGTACCAACAACAACAAAATTTACCTATACCTATGGTATACACAAGGATTTACTTTATTATATGTCTTTATGGCTGGAATGAAGGAAAAAGGTAATCTAATGTGATTAGTTGCATATGTGTAAATGATTTTCTTAACTTATTCATGAATATAGCTCCTCTATGAATGAGTTATAAGCATGTGATAATTTAGGCTTAAATGTATTATCATTGACTCATGTTGTTGAAGCTCTGCTCACAACATCTTTCGCATGTATTGCAAATATTTCTCTTTTGTTTGCAATGGAACTGAGTGTTTGATTATTCCTTAGAATTATGGGCCTATAGGTCCGAGTGCTAGTTTCATTTAGCATTTGATATATGTTCTTCTTATTTATATTTCTACACCTCTACATGTGCTCTTGAATATAGGGGAAAAAAAAAATCCCCCGTAGCAATGTTCCAATCTATATGCACTTTGTTTTGTAGTTAAATTATTAATTGGTAGGTCTAGATTTTGGAAAATGAGTTGATCCTTTAGAGTACATTTAAGATATTTATGATGAAGCATAATATACATGGTAAAGGATTGAACATTTTGGTATTCGTTAAAGCAAAGATACAAAGAAGTGACAATTTTCCATCTTTCATAGTTGATTTATAAGGAAGATTATCAAATCTTTAAAGCTTGGATATTAATCTGGTCTTGACATGCTATCCTTTATAAGAAATTTATGTAAGTGATACATAGGCTAGTGAGAGGTGGTTTATGATACATTACCCCTCCAAAAGGTTTTTCCAATATGGAAGCTCTCTTTGGAATGTAAGTTCCCATGTTGATGTGATTTCTTAGCAATCTCCCATGATCTAGTACCAACCTTGTTTGTGGTTTTAGCGTTATGCAATTGGTACTCCATTTGGCTTGTTGTTGTTATCTACACATTGTCTATAATAATTGCAAGTATTACTATTATTACAATGGCTAGGATTGTGTTCCATGTTGATACTCCTAATTGTTAGTGTTAGTTTTGTTTGTTGTGAACGCTTCCACATGGTGAATGATTGTGATAGAATGATAATTTATAAGAAATCATTTTAAATTATCAACCACAAGTTTTTCTAGTCAAGATGGTATCATAGCTCAAATCCCTTCATTAATATGATAGCATAACCCCTAGCCCTGGTACTAACATTACTAGCAGCTTTTGTGTCATTCCTTGTGGGCCATATTTGTTTTGTGGTTGATTTTCTTATAATAATTTCAATTCTTACTACTATTGTGGCATATCAATATATTAGGCCCTTTTTGGTTTATAGTTGTTATGTCCATAATATTTCGAAGTCTTAATACTACAACAACATATCATTATGTTGGGATTTTGTTCCACATTAATAGTCTCCTATATCCATTTTTTTGTTATATAGAAGCTTTTGAAAACATGGAGAGTTCAAATTTTGTGTGCCAATTTTGCACTGAGTTACTAGATCTTCCCTTTCTACACAAATTGTCCAAAAATTGTAAATATAAAAATCAAAGTCCTTGTGTTTCCACATGGATCATAAAGGTGAGTATTAATGTGGAACATAATTATAACATGGTGATGCATTGTTGGTATGTGGATCTGATAAGTTATTTAAGACATAGATAAGTTATTTTTTGTTAAGTTAAAAATAGGGGCTATATGATTATAGATTATAGAAACTATTTTTACTACTTATTAGTGTGCAGCTTTGTTTTTATGGATGAAATTCATTGCTCGGCATATTGTCAAGGGAATTTTGTTTTTGTTGGATTTGTATATTATAATTTATAATGATTCAGAGTATCAAGCCTATGTTCCAATGGCTACATGTGGAGGTTTGGTCCCCACAAGTCCTATGGTCCAATCTCGAGAAGGACTATGTACGACTAAGGGCTACTACAGGCATGATTTCTTCAATTGAAAAAAAAATTATAATAATTCGGTGTGAATCAATCTAATTCAAAATTAACTGATACAATTATAGTTATGTTGACTTTAAAAATTTTAAACTTCACTTATATAATAAGGTTCATGATCACCCTTCAGAAACGAGCAATAGAGAAGTTCAAGGTGCAATGGAGAAGTCCAAATTTTCACCTCCAAGATGCACTTTTATGTCACTTGGGACACCTTTGTGTTCCTTCAAGCGAGCATGCCAAGATGATATGGGAAGCACACTACAGTAAAGTCGTTGGGCATTTTGGGGTCGAGAAAACAGTAGCAGTACTGCAGAAGTATTTCTATTGGCCGAACCTTCGAAAGGATGTCGGGAAGCACATTAGATCATGCACTTCTTGTGCCATTGCCAAACCGACCATCAAGAATCAAGGCCTATATACTCCGCTGCCTACCCCTAGTCGATCTTGGAAATCCATCTCCATGGATTACATGTCAGGCATGTCTTCTACTAAGCATGGAAACGACTGTGTTTTCGTGGTTTTCGACAGATTCTCGAAGATGGCCATTATGGCGGCCTGCAAGAAGAATATCACAGCAGAAGCCACTACTAAACTCTTCTTTGAACAAGTGTGGGTGCACTTTGGGATCCCACAGTCTATCATATCAGATTGAGATAGTAGGCTCCTCAGCACATTTTGGTCCAGCCTTTGGTCAATGCTAGACACCAAGCTCACCAAGTCCACAGCTTTCCATCCCCAAACAAATGGCCAGACAGAGGTCGTCAACAGAATGATTGTACACATTCTACGCATGTACAATTCAAAGCATCCACGCACATGGGACGAGAGCCTCCCTTATGTACAACATAGTTATAATCGGGCTCTCACAACTCAACCAGCCACAACCCATTTCAAGTGGGCTTAGGATTCCAGCCACTATGTCCCATTGACATAGCCATGCCATTTGCAGCTACTCAAGCCGATTTGCCTCATGTCCAATCTGAAGTTGACAAAGAAAATAGCTTAATCAAGTGCATTCAGCACATTTTCCAACAGTTTCATGACATATTGGACAGATTCAATGCTAAGTACAATCAACGCCATGATCAACATCGGGTGCCACACAACTTCCAGGTGGGCGACAAAGTGTGGCTACATTTGCAGAAGGAGCACCTCACTGGACCCCACAGCAAGCTTCGCCCGCTCTGATACGGGTTGTACACCATCACCAAAGTTGTAGGGAATAATGCCTTCGAGCTCAGTATTCCACCATTCCTTGGTCTACACCCAGTATTCAATGTGGACCACCTTCATCCCTACTTCCCACCTCTACCGGACACCTCTGACATTGCAGAACAACTCACACCAACAGATTTAAACCTAGACTGCATGGAACAGGCCACCAAAGATTGTATCATGGACATGAAAATCAAGAACACTCTCCAACAGAATATTCAACTGTGTGGGGTTGTCAAAGTTGGCCAACTCCTGCACCAAGGAAAGTGGTTCACCAGGGACCAAGTTCAGCAGAAGTTTCCTCATCTCATGGAGGAACTTAACGCAATGGGAACCATTGCTTCCTAAGGGGGGGAGGAATGATCCAGGTGGATATTAGTGGTCACCCACTTATTCCACTTAGGGCCCCACCATTATCTCTTTCAGTTTTTCAGTTTCGGCACAACTTACTATTTTTAGCATTTTTTCGAGTCCTAAACTTCCGGAGCCGTTTAAAGGCCCTAAATGACATTTTTTGTAGTCCTCGGATACATCTTTCTAACGAGGTATGGTTCGCGTCAAACGGAGATCGTATGCCAAAGTTACGTCCCCGGGAAGTTGAAACACCAATTTACCCAAACGGGGCCCATAGTTTTTGCACTTCATCTCCTAGGGTTAGGGTTTTGGATGTTTACGGTTATGCATTGTTTAAAAATAATAAATAGGCCCTCGAGCCTCATTATAACTTAGTTCAAAGGCTTGTAGCTGCCATATCTCTTCTCAGAGATAGCTACCAGTGCCCTAGCTAGTTTATTTCCATTTTGTGTGTAAGCAAATCTCAGTTCTTTGATATTAATGAAATGAAGTATTATTTCTGCTGCATCTTTATATTTATGGTTATGTGTTTATTCTATTGTGTTCCTGCATAAATCTAGATCAGTGGTATCAGAGCAGTCTGCTTTTTCTCGATCCTTCTTTTCATGTTCCCAACAAGGTCGGGGTATAAGGAGTTAGGGCTCGATCTGGTGGAACCTCTGCAAGATCAGCCTCGCAAACCCCGACGGACGCCCATGGGGGAAGAAAAGAAAGATGAGGGAGCAGGAGATCCTATCAAAATATTGCTCGAGGAGGCCCTTGAAAATAAAGGAACACGATGATGGATAACTTTGCCTAGATCCTTCAACGACTACCCACCGGCGACGCATCTGCATCCAGCAGCCACTCTGGAGGTGCGACTCCCTTTAAGGTACAAGTACATTTTGACATTCCCATATTTGAGGGTAAAATAGATGCAGATGTCGTAGATAGATGGTTGAATCTATTAGAATTATATTTCTCGGTTCATGACTTTTCCGATCGGGAGAAAATTATTTTTGCACTCCTCAAAGCTACCCCCCATGTCAAGGACTAGTGGGAAACCTACTGTGAGAAAAAGGACAAGACAGAACCCTCTTTTTTCTCGGTTGTACGCACTTGGAATTGTTTCCGATACGCCATCAAGGAAAAATACTATCCCGTGGGGAGCTATGAGGACAAGTACATACAATGGACCACACTGTGACAACAAAGGGATCAAGATGTGCATGAGCTGACAAATCTGCTCCATACCCTATGCAAAAAGTTGGGTATCAAAGATTCAGAGAAACATCTGGTGCTAAAGTATCGCAGTTTTCTACACAGATACATTCAGGAGGAAATTGAGTTCCTCGACATCTCCTCGCTTGGTACGGCATACCAGTATGCTGCCAAGATTGAGCATAAATTTAAACAGAAGAAGCAAGACTTTCGATCTGCGAATCAAAAGCAAGGGAAAGGTGCTCCCAAACCGCAGAACAAAGGACAGAGCCAAGGCACGGCGGCTCAAGACAACCTGTCAAAGCCACAAGCAAAGAACAACGCCGCAAAGCCAAATAAGGTCACGGGAAAGTGGAGTGAGTTCCATAAGAGCTCCACTCACAACACAAGTGAGTGTCGAGCCAAGCAGTCGCTGGTGGCCGAGATGAGGGCTTCTGATTCAGATGCATGCTCCGACTCTAAATCAGAACCTGACAAGGGGAATGAAAAAGGGAAAAAAATTATTGATGCGAAGCCCAACGCCATTGTTGCCACTACGAAGATCCAGAAGGAGGAACCGTAAGATCCAGAGGAGGAGGAACGTCTCTTCCACTCCAAGATGTGGGTAAAGGGCTCCCCGGTATAGTTCATTGTCAACAATGGGAGCCAAAAGAACCTCATTTCAGCAGACGTCATGAAGCGGTTGGGCTTGTCGACCACAGCTCACCCACATCCATACACCATCAGGTGGCTTCACCAAGGATGAGATCTCCGCGTTAGCCAGCAGTGTCGCCTTCCCTATAGCATCAAGCCCTTCACGGATGAGGTATTATGTGACATTGCTCCTATTGATGTTTCTGATGTATTATTAGGACAACCATACTCAGAAGCACAAGGCCGTGTATGATTCTCACTTCGCTGGGTTGTTACTTTGGGAACAGTCGCACAGATACTGCAGGTACCACCGCCGCTATCTTGGTTATCGCAAAACAATGTAGTAAGCTCATTTCCAAACCAGAAATTCCGTTTTCCGATGACCCACCCCTGAAAGAAGAAGCACTGTGGCTATCGACTTAGACAGGGCTCCTCACACGACAACAACAAATGGACAAGGTTATGGAGGAGTACGGGAACATCTTCACCCCAACCGGCCAGGCTCCTTTCCGCACTGCCAAAGCCAAGCACCCGATCGGGACCGATTTCGGTGTGCACTGCTACCCAATGGACCGATCTACAGGCACTCTGTTCTGGAGAATGATGAAATCAAGAGGCAGATTCAGGAGATGCTGCAGAAAGGTCACATCCGACCAAGTTCATCATCCTGTGGGAGCCCGATCATGTTGGTACATAAGAAGGATGGGACTTGGAGACTCTGTATTGATTATCAGGTGTTGAACAAGATCATTTTCTGGAATAGGTACCCAATCCCATGGATTGATGACCTTCTAGACCAACTCAAAGGGGAAAATATTTCAGCAAGATCGACTTGAAGTCTGGGTATCACCAGGTACCAATCGAACCCCTCCATCCAGGTGGGCGAAAGTGTGGCTACATTCAGAGAAGAACGCCTCACTCCCACCTTACCCCAGCTTCGCCCACCCGAGGCGGGGTTGCACACCATCACCAAAGGCCGTAGGGAACAAGCCTTCGAGCTCGCATCTCACCATTCCTACCGCACCCAGTATTCAATGTGGACCGCCTTCGTCCCTACTTCCCACCTCTACTAGACACCTCTGACATTGCAGAACAACTCACACCAACAGAGTTAAACCCAGACTGCTTGGAACAAGCCACCACAGATTGTATCATGGACATGCAAATCAAGAACACTCGCCAACAAAAGATTCAACTGTATCGGGTTGTCAAAGCTGGCCAACTCCTGCGCCAAGGAAAGTGGTTCACCAGGGACCAAGTTTAGCAGAAGTTTCCTCATCTCATGGAGGAACTTAACGCAATGGGGGCCATTGCTTCCTAAGTGGGGAGGAATGATCCAGGTGTATATTGGTGGTCACCTGCCTATTCCACTTGGGGCCCCACCATTGTCTCTTTCAGTTTTTCAGTTTTGGCACAACTTACTATTTTTAACAGTTTTTCGGGTTTTGAACTTTCAGAGCCATTTTGAGGCCCCAAACGACATTTTTTTGGAAAACCGAGAGCAACATGGGTCCATGGATCGATGTTGCTCACTCAAAATTTTTAGTCCTCGGATAGATATTTATAACGAGGTATGGTTTGCATCAAATGGAGATCGTATGCCAAAGTTACGTCCCCGGGAAGTTGAAACACCAATTTACCCAAACGGGGCCCATACTTTTGGCGCTTCATCTCCTAGGGTTAGGGTTTTGGATGTTTAGGGTTTTCCATTGTTTAAAAATAATAAATAGGCCCTCGAGCCTCATTGTAACTCAGTTCAGAGGCCTGTAGCTGCCACATATCTTCTCAGAGATAGCTACCAGCGCCTAACTATTTTATTTCCATTCTGTTTGTAAGCAAATCTAAGTTCTTTGATATTAATGAAATGAAGTATTATTTCCGCTGCATCTTTATATTTATGGTTATATTTTTATTATATTGCGTTCATGCATAAATCCGGATCAGTGGTATCAGAGCGGTCTGCTTTTTCTCGATCCTTCTTTTCATGTCCCCAACGAGATCAGGGTATAAGGAGTTAGGGCTCGATCTAGTGGAACCTTTGCAAGATCAGTCTCGCAAACCCCGACGGACGCCCATGGGGAACGAAAAGAAAGGATTAGTTGAAAGGTGAGACCGCTTAGGTAATATTGCTCGAGGAGGCCTCGAAAACAAAAGGAACGCGATGATGGATAATCCTTTCCCGTATCCTTCGAACAACGCTTCACCGAAGGCGCATATGCATCCGCTAAAATGCACTGAGTTGCAACTCCCTTTAAGGTACAAGTAAATTTTGACATTCCCATATTTGAGGGTCAAATAGACGTAGATGCCGTAGATAGATGGTTGAATCTATTATAAGGATATTTCTCTGTTCATGACTTTTCAGACCGGGAGAAGATTATTTTTGCACTCCTCAAAGCTACCCCCCATGTTAAGGACTGGTGGCAAACCTACTGTGAGAACAAGGACCAGACATAACCCTCTCTGTTCTCGGCCGTACCAACTTGGAATTATTTTCGAGACGCCGTCAAGGAACAGTACTATCTCGTGGGGAGCTATGAGGACAAGTACATACAATGGACCACGCTGCGACAACAAAGGGATCAAGATGTGCATGAGCTGACGAATCTGTTCCATACCCTGCGCACAAAGTTGGGTATCAAAGATTCAGAGAAACATCTGGTGCTAAAGTATCGCAGCTTTCTGCACAGATACATTCAGGAGGAAATGGAGTTCCTCGACATCTCCTCGCTTGGTACGGCATACCGGTATGCTGCCAAGATTGAGCAGAAATTCAAGCAGAAGAAGCGAGACTTTGGATCTGCGAATCAAAAGCAAGGGAAAAGTGCTTCCAAACCGCAGAACAAAGGACCGAGCCAAGGCATGGCGGCTAAAGACAACTCATCGAAGCCACAAGAAAAGAACAGCACCGCAAAGCCAAAGAAGGACACGGAAAGTGGTGTGAGTTCCATAAGAGCTCCACTCACAACACAAGTGAGTGTCGGGCCAAGCAGTCGCTAGTGGCCGAGATGAGGGCTTCTGAGTCAGATGCATGCTCTGACTCTGAATCAGAACCTGAAAAGGCGAATGAAAAAGGGAAACAGATTATTGATGCGGAGCCCAATGCCATTGTTGCCACTACAAAGATCCAAAAGGAGGAACCGGAAGATCCAGAGGAGGAGGAACGTCTCTTCCACTCCCAGATGTGGGTAAAGGGCTCCCCGGTACAGTTCATTGTCGACAATGGGAGCCAAAAGAACCTTATTTCAGCAGACGCCGTGAAGCGGTTGGGCTTGCCGACCACAGCTCACCCACATCCATACACCATCGGGTGGCTTCACCAAGGACGAGATCTCCGCGTCAGCCAGCAGTGCCGCCTTTCCTATAGCATCAAGCCCTTCACGGATGAGGTATTATGTGACGTTGCTCCTATTGATGTTTCTGATGTATTATTAGGACAACCATACTTGTGGAAGTGTCATGTTGTGTATGAGTCTCGACCTCGTGCTGTTATTATTACTTTGGGAAATAAGTTGTACAGGATACCAGAGGTACCACCTCCTACGACTATCTCTTTGGTTACTGCAAAACAATGCAGTAAGCTCATTTCCCAAACCAGGAAATTTGTTTTCCTAATGATCCGCCCCCAGGGCAAGAAGAAGACTGTGGCCACGACCTCCAGACAGGGCTCCTCTGCACAACAACAACAAATGGATAAGGTTGTGGAGGAGTACGGGACATATTCACCTCACCCACAGGGGTTCCTCTGCACTGTCAGGTCAAGCACCCGATTGATCTGACCCCCGGTGCGCCGCTACCTAATGGACCGATCTATCGGCGCTCTGTTCTGGAGAATGATGAAATCAAGAGGCAGATTCAGGAGCTGTTGCAGAAAGGTCACATCAGACCAAGTTCATCGCCCCGTGGGAGCCCGATCATGTTGGTACAGAAGAAGGATGGGACGTGGAGACTTTGTATTGACTATCGGGCGCTGAACAAGATCACTGTCCAGAATAGGTACCCAATCCCACGGATTGATGACCTTCTGGACCAACTCAAAGGTGCAAAATATTTCAGTAAGATCGACCTGAAGTCTGGGTATCACCAGGTACCAATTGAACCCTCCGATGTGTGGAAGATTGCCTTCAAAGCCAAGGAAGGCCTTTTCGAATGGCTGGTCATGCCTTTCGGGTTGACGAATGCTCCTGCCACCTTCATGAGGATGATGGATGACATCTTGCGGCCATTCACCAACTCATTTGTAGTGGTGTACTTAGATGATATTCTGATCTTCAGCCATACTTGGGAAGAGCACCTTCACCACATCCGACAAGTCCTCCAAACACTACGGCAACACAAGTTGTGTGCCAATTTGGAGAAGTGCACTTTTGGCATGACCCAGGTTCAATATCTGGGATACATTATTAATGAAAGGGGGGTGCATGTGGATCCAGCCAAGATCCAAGTCATTCGGGATTGGCCAGCCCCAACCACTATAACAGAGCTTCGCAGCTTTCTGGATCTTGCTAATTTCTATCGGAGGTTCGTGTTGGGATTCTCTCATATCACTTGGCCCTTGAGTCAAGTCACCAAGGGAGGAGCGAGAGAAAAAATTTTTTGGTCGGAACCTCAACAGAAGGCGTTCACAGAACTGAAAAACCGCCTCTGTTCTGCCCCAGTGCTCACTTTACCAGACTTGCAACAGCCATTTGAGATCGAGACAGATGCCTCTGACTATGCTATTGGGGCAGTTCTTACTCAACAGGGACATCCAGTGGCATTTCACAGTGAGACATTGTCTGACACAGTTCGCAAGTATCCTACTTATGACAAAGAAATGTACTCCATTGTGCAAGCTTGTCGACAATGGAAGCATTACATTTTGGTGAAGGAAACAATCATCCACACAGACCACCGGCCCCTGCAGTTCATACAGACACAAGGGAAGTTGCAGAATGATCGCCATCAGAAGTGGTCCACATATCTGCAACAGTTTTATTTGAACATCAAGTACAAGAAGGGTAGCACCAATAATGTTGCAGACTGCCTCAGCCGACCACCGATCGTGGCGCTCACCACCGTGCTCAACTCTTGTGGGCACGAGACTTCTGATTGGCCGCTTCTCTATGAGAGTGACCCAGAATTCGGCCACACTTACAAGGCACTCTTGGGGGGCACGCAAGTTCCAAATTTTCACCTCCAAGATGCATTTTTATGTCACCTGGGACACCTGTGTGTTCCTTCAAGCGAGCGTGCCAAGATGATATGGGAAGCACACTACAGTCGAGTTGCTGGGCATTTCGGGGTCGAGAAAACAGTAGCAATACTACAGAAGTATTTCTATTGGCCTAACCTTCGAAAGGATGTCGAGAAGCACATCAGATCCTGCACTGCTTGTGCCATTGCCAAACCGACCATCAAGAAGCAAGGCCTATATACTCCACTACCTACCCCTAGTCGACCGTGGGAATCCATCTCCATGGATTACATGTCGGGTCTACCTTCTACTAAGAATGGAAATGACTGTGTTTTCTGTCCCCATTTATATTTTCTAAGATACCATTATGAAGCGGCTTCAAGAAGACTATCACAATGAAGCCATCACAAACTCTTCTTTTGAACAAGGTAAGTACCAGATCCTACGCTCTATCATATCGTACCTGGATATTGTGTTCCTCAACACATTTTGGTCTAGCCTTTGGTCAATTTTGGACACCCAGCTCACCAAGTCCACAACTTTCCATCCCCAAACCGATGGACAGACGTAGGTCGTCAACAGAATGATCATACACACTCTACACATGTACAACTCAAAGCATCCATGGACATGGGATGAGAGCCTCCCCTATGTACAATATAGTTATAACCACTTTCCTCCACCGCTCAATCCCGCCTGGGCCACACAACCCCTTAAGTGGGCCGTATTCCAACCATTTGATGTCCCTTTGACGTAGCCATGCCATTTGCAGCTACTCAGGCCGATTCGGTTGATGTCCAGTCTGAAGTTGACAAAGAAAATAGCTTCATCGAGCGCATTCAAAAAATCCGCCAATAGGTTCATGAAATGTTGGACAGAGCCAATGCTAAGTACAAGCAACGCCATGATCAACACCGGGTGCCACACAACTTCCAGGTGGGCGACAAAGTGTGGTTACACTTGCAGAAGGAGTGCCTCACTGGACCCCACCACAAGATTTTCCCTCTCTGATATGGGTCGTACACCATCACCAAGGCTGTAGGGAACAATTCCTTCGAGCTCATTATTCCACCATTCCTTGGTCTGCACCTAGTATTCAATGTGGACCGCCTTCGTCCTTACTTCCCACCTCTACTGGACACCTCCGATATCAAGTGCATGAGGCACCAACAAACAGTTAAACACAACGATGGAACAAAAACAATTACGATTGTATCATGGACATGAAAATCAAGAACACTCGCCAACAAAAAATTCAACTGTATCGGGTTGTCAAAGCTGGCCAACTCCTACACCAAGGAAAGTGGTTCACCAAGGACCAAGTTCAACAAAAATTTCCTCATCTCATGGAGGAACTTAATGCAATGGGGACCATTGCTTCCTAAGGGGGGAGGAATGAGCCAGGTGGATATTGGTGGTCACCCACCTATTCCACTTGGGGCCCCACTATTGTCTCTTTCAATTTTTCAGTTTCGGCACAACTTACTATTTTTAGCAGTTTTTCGGGTCCTAAACTTCTGGAGCCGTTTTGAGGCCATGGACTGATGTTTCTCACTCAAAATTTGTAGTCCTCGGATAGATCTTTCTAACGAGGTATGGTTTGCGTCAAATAGAGATCGTATGCCAAAGTTACGTCCTCGGGAAGTTGAAACACCAATTTCTCAAACGGGGCCCATAGTTTTGGCGCTTCATCTCCTAGGGTTAGGGTTTTGGATGTTTAGGGTTTTCCATTGTTTCAAAATAATAAATAGGCCCTCAAGCCTCATTGTAACTTAATTCAGAGGCCTATAGCCGCCACATCTCTTCTCAGAGATAGCTACCAGCACCCTAGCTAGTTTATTTCCATTCTGTCTGTAAGCAAATCTCAGTTCTTTGATATTACTGAAATGAAGTATTATTTCCGCTGCATCTTTATATTTATGGTTATATGTTTATTCTATTTTTTTCCTGCATAAATCTGGATCATGTATTCCAAAGTTAATTCTGCAAGCTTTGGGGAAGTATGAAAATTATAACCCCACATCCGTAATGAGACCATGGAGGTCGAGTTAGGATAGAGTAACACCTCCCATTCAACCTAAAAGGAACTAAGGAGGGGGAAGGGGATGTTACAATATTAATGTGGAACTGAATTCCAACATGGTGATGCATTGTTGGTCTATGGATCTGATAAGTTATTTAAGACATAGATAAATTATGTTTTATTAAGTTAAAAATAGGGGTTGCATGATTATAGATTTTACAAAGATTATGCCATTATGTGTCAAGCATTTTTTAAGTCAATGCCTATATATGCAATTTCAAGGACTACCATAACTCCTCACATAATTCTTTAAAGGGTGCTAGCCCAATGGAAAAGCATCTACCTTATAAGCAAGAGGTTGGTGGCTCGATTCCACTGAGCCCTAACATGAATTAATCAATGGTATTGTAGGGTATCTTAAACTAAATGCTTTTTATATTGATTTCTTTTAATGGAAAAATATGTTTTTGGATTCATTGTTTTATATTGTTTCTAAAGATACAAAAGTGATTTTTTATTGTTTTTAAATATAATTTTTTGTTCTCTCTAGAGAGACAATAGTCAGGATTAAAGACATGTTGTTTCTATAAAGATATTATGTCTTTAATCCCAACTATTGTCTATGGAGAGAAAAAATTTAAAGTTTCTCCTAAGAGACCAATGCTTGTGCTATATATTGTCTTCATAGAGACAATTTTTTAAGAAAATAATTTGATACACTCGATTAAAGACAATATTTCAAACAATACACAATCTTTTTAATCTCAAGTTAAGATAATTTACCCAAAAATTGTCTTAAAACCCCCTCTATGTTGTAGTGAAAGGGTGTTATTTTAGCAATCTTCGACGTAATAGATAGTACGATCAACCCAGGTTTGAGTCCCTTAGCTTTGATTGAACGCGGTGGAGGATCTATGGGCATTGGTATAATTATATTAGGCTCACATGGTATTTACTAGCCAAGTCGCGTGGACATTAAACCAACCAAGCCATTTCTATTACTTATGAGGGTGCAACTTTGTTTTTATGGAGGGCAGTCGTTGCCTAGCATACTGTCAAGGTAATTTTGTTTTTGTTGGTTTTGTAAATTACAATTTAAAATCATTCAATGTGTAAATAAATCTAATTCAAAATTAATTATACATTTATAGTTATGTTCACCTTACAAAATTTAAAATTCCTCTATTAAAGTTCATAATGCAAAACCCCAAATATAAAACCCATTAAAAAATAGAACTTTAATATAAAACCCATTAAAAAGTAGAACTTTACGATAAAAAGTTCTTTAAACAAGATACAATCTAGCCTCACAAGAATTCAATACTTTGATCTTTTAATAATTTTGTAATAAAAAATAAATTATTACTAATTTAATGAAATAGATTAAGTATTTCTTATTTTATGTTTAATTTAATTTTTTATATTTAAATATAAAATTAACATCCTAAATACAATTAAAATTATATATATATATATATATATATATATATATATATATATATATATATATATATATATTAAAACTTTTAAAAATTATTTGTAATAATAAAAAAATTAATAATAATAATAAATTACATCATTAATATTTAAAAAAATTAAATTATCAAACATATTAAAGGATTAACATATCCATAAGGGGCATATTAAAAACCATCATATATTTTCTTTTGGTCATAAGAGGCATCTCAAAAACCATCATATATTTTATTTTGGGTGTTTTATCTAATAAATTTATTTTTTATTAAAATTATTTTAAATTAAAATTTATTTTTTTATTAAAAATAATATTGTAATATTTTTAGAATATTTATAGTTTATTTCTAAATCACTAATCAATTAGTATACTAATTTTAGTAAATAAAAATATTATCTTATATATTTATATAATTTATGTTATTGTTAATAATTTCACTACACTCTAGATGGAATATATAACAGGGTTGAGATAACATTCATGTTATTATATAATAAAATATTGAATAATGAAAGAAATTATATATGAACTTGTTATGATGTATACATAAATTTATTGGTGAATTGGGATATATAAATAGTATTATAATAATTATCATTATCATGAAAAAAATTGTAAGTCAAAAATTTCTATTACTGCCTCGGATTACATCATTTCAAAGCATAATTCAAAATCTTGTTGGCCTCACTCTTACTAGACTTTTTGGCCAACAGATGCATTCCAAAATACAAAATGGCTTGCCAAAGCGATCGTGATAGACATACATTAATCGACAACCATTTCCAAAATACTAGCAAGACACAAAAACAACCAACATTCATCAGGCGTTATTAGAGTTTACCGAGACATGATTATCTAGAGATGAGCCATGGGATTGTTTGGGTTTAAATTCGCAATGTATGTGGCCCTCCATGCGTGCCAATCGAGATTCATCAGTCAATTATGCTTCTCCCATAGAGTGTGTTAGAGGTGGTTCATGTAATCCAGGATATCGTTATGAACATCTTGACTGACACGCTCAGTTGAGCTAGTCAAAAAATCCCTCCATCTGTTGAAGAGTGTTCATAATATCTACTATAGCTGGGGAGTCTTCCACCACAGGGAGGGATTGAGGGGACGAAATATCCTTTTTTTCTCCTTGTCCCCGCTCTTGTTGTTGCTATAGCTGAGAGCATCATTATACTATGCACATCTCTAACCTTTTGCATCCCCTGCCATGATGAGCATCCATATTTTGTGCCCCTCGGTTGTGTGGATCCGTGTTCTCCTTCACCTTTGTGATCGCTACTTCCTTCACGAGCTCTCTTTGAATACACTCTCTGGTCTTAGTAAACAAACAATAAAATGTTAGTATCTCGCTTTTTGCCACCCCTGTTTCCTTCTACTCATGGACCAGACCAATGCGAGGTTTCCAAAACACCACATAATAGATCTAGGTTGGTTGTCTCTCCCTAACCCAATCAATGTATGTCAACACACCCTTGTAAGAGAGAAAACCCACTCGCCACTTTCCATGGGACAACCAGCAAATTCATGGATGAGGAGCCCAACAAATAACCAAACATAGCTGCTAAAGGATTTAACAGACCTAATACTAGCCAACTCAACCCCAGAGGAGAAAAAAACTTCCTACCCCTTCCCCTAGGATAAGGGACCGACTAATTCAAGAACATGAGTCACTATAATTGACAACAAGAAACCACAGAAAGAACTCACAAACCCAAAACGACTTTGAATATAACTCTCCTCGATATGACCAAGATTTTTTCCACATTTGATAAATAGCCACCCATTGAACCAATTAAGCATCCAATTGAGGACCACTGAACCCCTCCACCTTACTAAAGTAAATAGAAAGTGGAAACTATAACTATAATTTTTTAACCACACCACCAATTTGACCCACCCAGCATTCTAGGTATTATTAGAGATGAAAATAGTCAGTGCACAAACAAAGATAGAGCCCACGCCACCAATTTGACCCACCCAGCATTCTAGGTATTATTAGAGATGAAATAGTCAATGCACAAACAAAGATAGAGCAAGAAATTTTAAGTTTTGGTATAAATTACCCAAAAGTGCTTCGGGAGTGAACCTTGCAAATCTAGAACCTCAATATGGTTTGACTGACCTAACGCTTGTCTCTCGTCCCTCAGCATTTTGATGAGTCGCAATCTGGGCAGAGCCATCTGCGTGCTCAAAATCTCAAACCCACTCTCCTCTTATGAATCCCTCCTCGATCCTGAGCAAAGATATAGGTAGTGGCTCCTTAAATCCTCCACACCAAATGTTACATATCCATACCAATATGGCATTCCTCCCTTTAAAGGCGTTTGAGTACTTAGTCATCGCCCCTTTAGCCTCCAGCGTTGTGTCTAGTACAATGATGACCCTTTGAGTGTTAAAGCCATTAAATTATTCATATTAATGAAGTATTGTGACCTTTGGTAGAGTTGCATGCTCACCACCTACCTATGGGGATATCAAATTATGGCATAACTAATGCATAGGGCAGTGAACCCTTGTCACATGCCCCATTGTCCCATGTTTCATCACCCCTATCGGGGTATCATTATCATAAAATTTAAATACAAAATTCAATTTTTTAATAAAAGAATTGCAATATGTTTTTCAGGATTTTTAATATAATTATCAATAATTATTGGGTGAAAGGGAAAATTTAACTTCTCAAGAATCTTTTTAGCATATTTGTTCTAGCATATTTTTAATTAAAGGAAGAGATTTGTTTTCAAAATAATTGTCATTTTTTCATTAACTAAAAAAAAGTAAATTATATAAATAATCAAAATAATTATGTCATTTTTTCATTTTTAATTAAATTGATTAATTAAAAAAGTTATATGAACCAATATCTATAAAATGAGTTATGATTTTTTCAGCATGTGATATTGATAAACCATGTATTATAAAAAATGTATATTAACAAATTAAGAATATCTTTTAATTCCTAAAAAATATTCTAACATATTTGTAGTCGTATTCAAAAACCAAATCAAAGTTAGATTTATTTTCAAAATAGTAATATTTTTATTTACAAATTAGGAATCTTCATAATAAAGTGAGAGTGCAACTTTTCACATTCTTCTCACTTTTATTGGAGTGGTTGTGAAATGGGTGAAACCAAAGAAAATAGTGCTTTTAGCTAATTAAGTATTTATTTAAATGGTTTTTTAATGTATATGTTTAATTAATATATCGTTTTTTTCATAATTAATAATAATTTGAAATAAAATTATAATTTAGTTTATTTTTATGATTTTTTAAGTTTAGCAATGTAAGATGTATATTTTGATGCTTATCATGGATTGATGTCTATTGATATCTACCAACCATTTAATTTAATATAGCTATACTAGTTAACTATTATCCTTGTATGTTTGGAATTGTCATTGACCTAGTTGAGGCTCTTGAGGTTGTTGGGATAGTAGTCAATTCATCAATTTAACTATTCTGCTAGGAGTGGTGTGTAGTACTCTATCAAAGAAACTAATTTCTCATTACCTTCCTCTTCCAATGGAAGACACCCCCTTGTTAAAGTATAGTAATCTCCCTTGTTAACCAATGTGAAGTGGCATTACATGTTAATTTTAGTGGGATGCTTAGTTTTCAGTCTAAGTTAGTTTTAAATGACTATTGATTTTAGAGTCAGTCATTTCTAAATATTTCTAAACCCTTATAGTGCTAGATAATTCTAAAAATTTCTCCATGCATTGTAAAATCAATTTAATGATGAGAAGGGCAAGTTATGCCCCAAGTTTTTCTACATTGTCTACATTAGTGTGTGTGTGTGTGTGTTCATTCTATCATGATATTAGAGCTATAGCTCAATCCCACCATCTAGAGATAGAAAAAAGTTGTAGCCCAGTTGTCAATTGTGAAGCCACCCACACACTATTAGATTAATGAGCTATCACAGCTACTGTAAACCACCATCATTGTGTCCTCAAATAAGTGAGCAAGTCGTTCGTATCTCTAATTAAAGTGAGTTGGAGCCCTAGTCACCACTACAACCGCAGGTTGTTTGGAGTGCTATGAATGATTAGCCACTATTGTGAGCCTTGAAACGTCAAATAGCCAATTTCCTATAAAACAAATCTCCTACAATAATAGAATAAGCCTTTTTTGCAAAAAATTGGAACCCTTGGCACATACTCAAAGCTCGTATTTATTTTTACAATTCATATCCAAAAAGGAATCTATTTCAATGACAGCATAATAAAAATCTTGAGATCTAATTTGAGTGTTGGAAAAATATTCTTGTTTCTTTATTGCTTCAATCTCATTCCTCTTAAGCTCCAAGTCATGATAGCACTAGCCAATCCTACAAACAAATTCACAAAAATAAAATTAAAAGTATATCAAATATGCAAACAAAACCCAAATTCCAAAACCGAGGAAAAAAAACAATATAATTCAAATTCAAATTAATTAATTGTTAAAAACTAAATTTAAGTTCTCAATGGTTTCATGGTGTGATATCTCGGGTAAATGAGAAATCTAGAAATGAATTACTAATAGAAAAACCCCAAAATCTTATAGAGAGAATTGAATTGGTTACAATATCACAACCAAATTTTCTGCTAACCTTTTGGGAGCATTAAATAGGCCTATTTGGTTGAATAATTGTTGACAGATTGTTCTCCTTTGAAATATCTTTCTAACAAGTCCTCATGGGCCTAATTTGGTGTAGTAGATCATGAAATATGGTTTTCTAAATTTAGAGTCATGAAACAAATGGAACAATGGCTAATAAACAATTTTGGGCATGTTTGATTTTTTGGATTTTTTTAATAAAAAAAATATAAAATAATAATAATAATAATTTTACAATAAATAAAATCAATTTCATGAAAATGGTGAGGGTGTAGTTTATGATGTATAGTTCACATTATATATATATATATATATATATATATATATATATATATATGGGCCTAATGGTTAAGAGTATGTGTTTCCTCCTAAGAGGTCAGGTTTAAAAACAGAGAAAGTAAGGAGTAGTCTATAATGCTACTTTTGGGATGCGGGATGCGAAGTTGCGATGTAGGATGGTCATACATAATATTTAATATTATCGGTCTCTGATTTTCCGGTATTTTTTTTTTTGCTGACAGTAGTGCTAGTTTGCATCTCGAGAAGGTCAGACAATGTGACAATGAACAGGACCCACCGCCATTGTCATTCCTTCAATTAAAGCACCAAATGAAACCTACTGTAACATTTTATTTCAAATTTGGAATTTGAGCAAGCCAAACAGAGCATTATTTCAAATTTCAAATTTGAGCGTGCTCAACAAAGCATTACATGAATGCCCATGCCCTCGAAGTTAGCTTCTTGGTGTGTTTATTACGGGTGTAGTTGGACGATTACGCCTTCGGTTTTTACAAACCGAATTCTGTTTTTTCTAAATGTATACTAAATTTCTGCAATAGTATAGCCATTTTTCTGTTGTTGGTTTTGATGTAGGGTCGAAATGTTATTGCATTGATCTAAAAACCGAAGGCATACAGTTCAATCAGTACCCATAATAAACACACCAAGAAGCCAACTTCCAGGGCATGTAAGTATCATGTACGCTTTAAGTTGAGCGCACAAAATTTGAAATAATGCATTGTTTGGCCCTCAAATTCCTAAATTTGAAATAAATGTGCGGGATACGGTAGGTTTCATATAATGTTGTTGCATTGATCTAAAACTGAAGTGCATAATAGTTCAACTGCACCCATAATAAACACACCAAGAAGCTAACCTCCCGGGAGGAAGACCATAATGCTTTGTTGAGTGCACAAAAATTTTAAATAATGCATTGTTTGGCCCTCTCAAATTCCAAATTTGAAATAAAATGTGCGGGATATGGTAGGTTTCGTTTGGTGCTTTAATTGAACGCAGGACAACGGCGGTGGTTCCTGTTTGTTGTCAGATTGTCTGACCTTCTCGAGATGCAAACTATTGTAAGGGAAAAAAAAAAAGGAGATACCGGAAAATCAAGAGACCAATAATCTTTACCATGTTATGTATGACCATCCCTACATCGCGACTTCACATCCACATCCAAAAAGTCACATTATAGACTACTCCCTTGATGTGTTTATTATGGGTGCAGTTAGACGATTATGCCTTCAATGTTTGGAATTCTGTTTTTACAAACTCAATTCTGTTTTTTCCAAGTGTATACTGAATTTTATGCAATAGAATAGCTATTTTTTTGATGTTGGTTTTGATGCAGGGTCGAAATGTTGTTGCATTGATCGATAATTGGCCTTGACTCACGGCTGCAATTTAGTAGAAGACCACTTTCGCAATAGGTTTGCTTATGACACCAACTAGTGTTTGCCATTACTGTTTGATCCACCAAGTAATGGCAATAATATGACTGATAAAATAGTAATGGGAGGCATCGATCACTTCAGAAACAGGAGGAATGGTTGATTGGAATATGGTTGATCAGGAGGAATTCTTTCATTAAACTATTTTATTTTTAGCATGTTCAATATTTTTAAATGAAACTCATAATTCAGTCATTCTTTTTCAGAAATGAATCATGTGTGGGTGTATAAAATTTACTGTTAAATCATGTGTGAGTATATAAAATTTATTGTTTCTGATTTGTAGTTTTTCTTTGCATTTGCAAATTCTAACCCATTATTTTCTGTTAAGTGGTTTGTTTTAGTATGATTGAAATAGTTTTAATTACCATATGCATTTTTGTTTTATTCTGGTTATTTTATTTTTCAGGTTTTATTTAAGTTCATATGTATTGGTTGTTAATATAATATCAATATGTAGTGGTTGTTAATATAATATCAAAATGAGAGATCTCCCAAAGTTGCCATAGTTATTATGTTGTTGATTATTTATTATTTTTCATTTTTCCTGAGTTTGGTGACTTTAATTTAAAATTAAGTGTGATGAGATATATAGAGTTAATGAATAGTATTTTTACTTTAGTAATTTTGGTGTGGAGTGCCACTGAAAATATGGGTTCAACTTTACCAATTAATAGACAATTAAAAGTTTATTTTTAATTTTATTTTATTAAAAGTTTATTTTTAATTTTTTTTTAATTAAAATTTTATTTTAAATTTTAGTCTTTTATTATTATAATTTTTTAATATATTTATATTTTGTTATGATTTTTTTTGATAGATTTTAAAATATTAAAGTGTTTTCCTTATTCATTAATACATATAGTTATATTTGAAATTGGAAAGGAAATTTAGGTTTTACTAATTAAATTAATTAATATTTATATCTACATATATTTATATATTCAAGTCTACTAATCATAAAAAATAACAATGTGAAATCTAAAGTTGACATTACTTGTAAATTCTATGGCACATTTAGTGATCATTTTTCAATATTTACAATAAACAAATTTATATCCTTTACATGGATTGGACTATAATATGGATTGGATTTCTTCTCTCCAAAAAGAGATCCTTCTTAGTATTCTATACACTACAAAGTATTAGCACAAGTTTGCAATAGAATTTTTATAGTTGGGGCTCTAAGGTATTTTAGTTGTAAATTAAAGTATCATTAAATTTTTTTGCAAACATCTAAATGTAATCATATTTTTTGCAATAAATTGGCATGTTTCCATGGTAATAAATCATTGAAACTTAATCTCCTGCCAATAGAAATTTATGAAAATTGAATTGAAATACTTTCTTGAATACTCAAAATTATGAAAATTAACTTAAATGCCCTAGACCTCTCAAAGTTTACCTCATGAAACACCTCACATTGTCAAACAAATTTAAAAATCATAAAAATTAACTAGATTATAAATTTCTTTTAAATTATTTTAATATTATTAATAATTGCTCCATGAGGATTTCTACAACTCAATATTGGAGACATGTGTTGGGTTAGATATGTAAGTGTTAGATGTACATGAGTTAATATGTGAATATTTTTTTAAATGTAAGGTTCATAAGTATATTTGGTTAAATTACATAAAAAAAAATATAGTTTTAATAAACAAATAAATATATATTAAAATACAAATAAGAAATTAATAATTAATAATTAAAATAAACTTAGACAAAACTAAAAATTTCACAGGTCATGGTTTTTCCCAATATGGTATTCTTCTCTAATTATTAAATTACATAAAAATTTTAAAATTTAAACTCATAATTTTACATGTGGTATTCTTCTCTAATGTAGCCTATTCAAAGGCATTCGTAGTTATTCTTAGCTAGTGTGAAATTTGTTAATCTAGAGCCAAAGTTAAATCTTGGGAAAAATAATCTTTCTCAATTTGTTACATTTCCTTTTTCCATGTTATTTTTGTATGATATTACATGGATAGCTAAGACAAAGGTATATAGTTTTATGGGTTTAATACTATAATCGATCAGCTTATTATTTTCTACGGTTTACAAAGGGAGCTTCAAGTAAACAATTAGAACTAGTGAGATTATTGGGTTTTGTACTATAATCAATGAGCTTATTATTTTTTATGGTTTACAAAGGGAGCTTCAAGTAAACTGTTAGAACTAGTGAATTTATATGTTTCAAACCATCTTAGATCCATCTTAATTCTCCATGTATTAAGTGTCGATATCTCGAGGTGCAAACCTTTCCTCAAATTTTTCACTCAAATAAGAGGTTTTCACTACTAGAAATTAGATCCTCTTGGCTCCGAAGTTAAGTTGGATCTAGGATAGTATTATTAATTCTATAAAGGATTAATTTTTTTCTAAATTTGTCTACTTCTATTATTGATACAGAAAAGTTACAGAGAGGCTCTAGCCTCAAAATATCTTTCCTAGAGTTACAACATTCTTGCAATTACAAAACTGATGGTTTTCCAGACATTATTTAGAAACTAAAACTACACCACTAGTCCAAAACATACAATCAGAGATGTGCCGCCCACACAGGGGAAACCGGCTAATATACATAGTAACAAAAGTATAAGTTTGTAAACTGGTAAACTAAAGATAGAGAGAATTGAGCCCAATCGAGCGGCTGTGAAACAAAAACCTGTGAGTGTAGACATATTTAGGAATCATGAGAAGTGGGAGGCAGTTCTTTGATGATGCGGCAACCATACTTGTATGGGTCTTCTACCTCTGCTTGATGACCTTCATTTCCATTGAACCAACCTCGCTTGGGGTCACTGGGTCCAGCCTGATGGCTCGTGTCTTAAGTTGCACTGTAGCTGGGCTCTTTGCGCTTTAGGCTGATAGTATGAGGAGTGTTGTGCATATCTTCAGTATTCTTCTCCAACACCACACCCGGAGTCGCGGCGGCCACACCCGAGGAATCCTCTTGAAGCACAATAGTGACAGTGGTGATTAAAGTCGATTGGCTGAGAGCACAGGGGAAACGGAGCTGAGCCGTATGAGACTGCGCAGGGGTGACGAGCAGGGTGATCGGGATGTGGGGAGAGCCCATATAAAATTGGGGTTGCCTAGACCCATGGCCACGACCACTTTTGGTGATGGGATAGCAGCCAGAGAAATATTACAAGGATTAGGAAGTGGAGCCAGAGGTAGAAGTGGAGGGTTGATTAACAACATGCCCGCGACTGCTTCCTCTCCGGCAACGCATGCGTTGGTGTAACCTTGGCATGATGCGATGAAAAGGTAGAGTGGTGCGAGTATTGGAGATGCAATAGCAGGGGAGGGCAATGAAGGTGAGAGCTTCAGTGAGCGGGGGAGAGCAATCTTGTAGAGCCGAGGCACTGGCGGAGGGTGAATTGAACATTAGCTTGCAAAAGGGGCTCGGAGAGATATGGATGTCAGGCCGCAAATCGATGCAGCACTCCAAAGCACAACATTTCCCGGTGCTAGTCCAAGAGAAGTGCTCTGTAGCAGCAAAGGAGTAGCTCGAGCTCAAAGGTGGAGCAGGAATGAAGCTGGGGGGAGGTGCCATGGTCGTAAAACGAGCGGGATGGTAAGGAGGAATGAGCTGCATTAAAGCAGCATTGAAGGAGATGGCAGGGGAGTTAATGCAGGACATCGCGCGAGGCTGGGTGGCGGTGGTAAATATCCACGCGCCAACCCACAACGCCGACCACGTACAAGTCTGGCTAATCACCCACATCTGGGAATTATATAAAGGATTATTATATGAGTCTAACATATATATTTTTAACAAACAACTAATATTATTAACCATGGATATTCACACCCGTTTACCATGGATATTCAACAAATAGGCTTTGTTATAATATTATGTGCCATGTTTATATGGCACATGCTCATATCAGATTTTTTTCAAATAATCAATTTAATTGAAACTAAAGAAATAACATAATTACTTTGGAAACAAATCTCAACCTTTAATCTGTAAATATGATTAAGAATATTCTATAATATCATATCAAAAATAAATAAATACTATCAACTCTATAATTATTGATAATAAAGTTTACTTATAGGCCTTTTTTTTCACATTACCCAATGTCAAATCATAGTTTCGTAGATATATATAGTTTTTAAATAATATATTTTATTCTTATAACCATTTCATTATATGAATAGACATTAATAATATGGAAATAAAATTTTCCATGAAAGTAAATTCAATTAGTAAAAATAAAGTTATTAGGTTAAATTTTGAGTGATTTCTTATTGTTTTATATCCCTAAGGAAGTTAGGGAAACATACAATTACAAACATAATATTTAAATTTTTGAATTGTTTTCATTTTTATTATTCTCCAAATTTCATGTTTCATTTTTTTATAAAATTATGGATGTTTTGTATACAGCTTGAGTGGACCTAATGGTTAAGAGCATGTGTTTCCTCCTAAGAGGTCATAGGTTCAAAACCATAGAGGGGTAGAGTATGTATGCCTTTGTAGACTTAGTTGTAATGATCTATTGAACACATTAATTAATCTAATTTAATTCTATTAGAGGGATTGGATATGGTTTTACATTATGTATATTAAATTCCTTTTGGAATGTAGAATTTGAGTTAGATGGATCTAGGTGCATAAATGCCACATTTTTAAATTATCATTATTATGTATATGTTTGAGATAAAGTTCACACTTTGAAATTTACATTATGTTTTCTTTGCTTGGATTCTTTGAGTGGTTTGTGTGTGTTTGTGTTAGTGTTTGTATGCTTTGAGTAGTTTGTGTGTTTATGTGTTTGGATTTTGATGGTAATGTTTGTGAATGTTACAATTATTGTGTTATATTTTGTGGCTATTAATAATTAGTTGGTGATATGTGTTTGGATTTTGATGGTAATGTTTGTGAATGTTACAATTGTTGTGTTATATTTTTATGTGTGGCTATTAATAATTAGTTGGTGATGAAGAAGGGAGACAATCTTGTCAATAATTTCTAGGAGGATTGATATTTCACATCTATTTCATTTAATTTTAGGTATCACAACTTTTGACAACTAATTAATTCTTAAAAGTGTCCCTCCATGTATTATTAAATATATCTTGAAGAGTAGTTTTAATTTAAAATTTTCTTAGTTAACTCCATTTGTTGAGATGAAATATAGTCTTCATTGTGAACAATCTCAAACTATTTTATTCTACTATTATTATTGTCACCTTTGTCAGTTTTCCATCTTTTCATATCAATTATATGAAAAGGGAAGTTGAAATAATAAACCATTCAAATATTTAATTCGATCTATTGTATTAAACATCATACCTTCTCTCTCTTACTCTCCAATATTAATAAGTTGAATTATTATAACATAAAAACCAATGCAAATTGTCAATAATTTTTTTTTGCTTACACTAAAATCAATCACGCTGTTAATCTAATCACTATAAAATTAACGTAGCATCATACAAGATAAAAATAATGTACCATCATATTGCTTACACTAAAATCATTCACACTATTAATCCAATCACTATACAAGATAAAATTAATGTACCATCATACTTCTTACACTAAAATCAATCACATTATTAATCCAATGATTATAAAATATAAAATTAACGTAGCATCGTACAAGATAAAATTAATGTACCATCATTCATCCAATTACATCAAATCAGAAATCAACATTTACACTGAAATCAATGCATCTAGTGCAAGGAATAAAATGAAATTAGAAAAAAACATCTATACTAAAATCAATGCATCTAATGTAGGAAATCAAATTGAAATAGAAAACATCATCTACACTAAAATGAATGCATATAATGCAAGAAATCAAACTGGATTAGAAATCAACATCTACATTGAAATCAATGCATCCAATGCATACAAACAAATATAATTAGAAATAAAAATCTTCACTAAAATCAATGCATTTAGTGTAAGAAATCAAATAGAAATATAAATCAACGTCTACACTAAAATCAATGCATTTAGTGCAAGCAATCAAATACAATTAGAAAACATCTACATTGAAATCCATCCATCTAGTGCAAGAAATCAAATAGGATTAAAAATAATCGTCTACAATTAAATCAATACGTCTAGTGCAAGAAATCAAATATCATTACAAATACACATCTACATTGAAATTAATAATTATAGTGGAAATAATCAAATAGGAGTAGAAATTAACATCTACATTGAAATCAATGCATCTAGTGCAAGCAATCAAATAGAATTAGAAATCAACATCTACACTGAAATCAATGCATCTAGTGCAATAAATCAAATAGAATTAGAAATCGCCTACATTGAAATAAATGCATCTCGCGCAAGAAATCAAATAGGATTAGAGATTAACATCTACACTAAAATCAATGCATCAAGTGCTAGTAATAAAAAATCATTAGAAATCTTCATCTCCATTGAAATCAATGCATGTAGTGCAACAAATAAAATGGGATTAGAAATCACCGTCTACATTGAAATCAATGAATCTAGTGCAAAAATATTTTTCCCTCTCCACCCTACTCCATCTATATCTATATCTCCCTCCATCTCTCCTTTGTCTCTCTATCTCACCACCAAACATACACACTCTCTCTCGATATCTCCCTTGTCACTCCCTCTCTCTCCCTCCACTTTATTTTTCTTTATGTATTCCTTCTTCCCTCCCTCTTCTCCCTTCCAACTCCATCTCTTTTTCCATCCCTCTCCTCTCTCTCAAGTCCTATCTCTCCCCCTTTCCCTCCTACTTCCCTCTCTCTCCCCCCATCAATCTCTCTCTCTCTCTTTTCCCTTCAACCTTGTTACTATCTCCCTCCCTATCTCCTTCTCTCTCTCCCCTTCTCTCCCCTGTCCATATATATCTATATCTCCCACCATATATGCATATTTGTCTCCATCTCACCCCACTAAAACACATACTCTCTCTCTCTCTCTCTCTCTTCACCTTCCATCTATATCTCTATCTCACTTTTTCTCTCTTTTTTCTTTGTATATCACCCCCAAAACATACACACTCTTTATCTATCTCTATATATTTCTCCCTCCCTCTTCCTCTCCATATATCTCTCTGCCCATTCTCTCCCTCTCTCCCCCATTCTATCTCTCTTACCTCCTACTCTCCTCTTTCCCTCTCTCTCCATACCCTTCTCTCCATCTCTCCCTTAGTGACTCCCTTTATATCTCCACCTCTATCACTCTATGTCTTCACTCTTCTCTCTCATCTAAATCTAGAGTTAATATATATAATTATTTATTATAATATATTAAATTTCATATTGTATGAATCCAAAGTTATTAAATTTAATATTATTAATGTTATAATATATTAATATTAATATTAGTTTTAATGATTTTTTTACATGGTATGATAACAAAAATTATAATAAAACTACATCAAATTAATTTTTTCAAATATTAGAACTTTGAAGTGGAAATATTTATATCTTTAGAGATTTTAATACATCCATAGGATATGGCTTTTGTTTTAAAGATTTATTTTACAAACATTTAATTAAAATAAATATTAAAATATTTTGGAGCAAGATTTCCAATTGACTGTGTTGTATTATCCTTTTTACTTTGATTTAAGAAATGGTATTGGCTTTAGTAAAGAGTAAATATGTTTATAATTTTATGTAATTTGGATATTTAATGTGGTAAAAAAAATTGTTGGAGGATGCATGAGATAATTGTATTGTAGGTTTTTTTTTTTCATTTTTTTGTTTATGGTCGATATTAACATTTTATATTTTTATTATTATTAATTGGATATATGGGCATACTTATATATTACCCTCATATGAGCTTCTCAATGCAATTAGGTAAAATTATAAAATGTCAAAATTAAATACAATGTTTCTACACATGTTTTATATAAATATTTATATATATATTTTTTAATGAGATGGTTAAGAAATTGAAATTTACATAACATTAAAAAAAATCTAAAATATATAAGATTAGCTTCATAAATATTTTACATGAAGAATTATTTAAAATAGATCAAATTTTGTTGTTCAAGTAATTATACTTAGAAAAAGTCACATTATTATTGGGGTTTTCTCCACGTGATGTTAGATGTTTCATAGAACTTTATTTTCGTTATTTAATATAGAATTTTATTTTTGTTATTTAATAAAATCTTTTTCTTATTTGGTATTTGTTAGTATGTTATCACTTGTAAATTACATGTCCTTTATGTGTGTATTTCATATCATGTAATCTCTCTCTCTCTCTCTCTCTCTCTATATATATATATATATATATATATATATATTCATGAGATAGAAATCCCACTTGGAAATCTGACACCCGTTTTCCAATTGAAACTTCTTAACCCTAACATCCTTTAGCTAAGTAATATCACTATATAAAGGTAGCTTAATCCTTCTTCGGCCAATGGAATGTCACCCTGAGCCACTGTAAATGAATTCTCACATAGTTGTTTTTCGCAAATACCATGGGGATCCTACAAATTAAACTCTCAACTACTGAATCCAAACTTCTCTATCGTCTTTCCTTCGGTATCTGCGACCTTCAAGTTCTTGATCTCATACTATCAAATTTTCATCGGAAGAGTCATCCAAGGTGCTTTCTTCTTCTTGTGCATAACTTTTGATAACCCTCTGGGGAGATTATATGAAGCTTCTTGCATGACAAGCTTGTCGGTGGCATACCTTAGTAAAAGATGTTGTGAATTCTAACCGTCGAACACTCTAAGGAAGGTTTCATCCGGTGAGGCAAACCAATATGTAATCTACGTTATTTCCTCCATTCTTTCTAGGTGACATGGAAGGTGGTTCTTCCCCAAAGATCAGCTTGTATATCAGAATGAGGAAGTGGACAGTTATCATCTCCATTACTCTTTTATGGCTACAATTCGAGAGAAATATGTAGTGAATGTACATGGTAGGGTCTCATGGTGTCCAAGTCTAGTCCATGCTAGGGAATGCATTATGTGCAGACATTTCATGCAGTAAATATGAATACATGTAGAATTTTTCTTTCTCACCCTTAGGAGGATTCAAGGAATTTTCTACATTGACTCTGAATTGTCGAGCCAACAAATCTAACCAGTTGAACAACCTCCCCTTGTTCACAACATGGTTCAATAAGATTTCCCACTTTTTAGGAAAGGTCGCAGTGCTCTACTGACCATAAATTCCGCAAGCTAGGATAACCAAAAGCTGGTATGCCCTCCTGAGAGACTTTGTATTGTATGTGTTGGTGGGTGTTTGTCAAAAATTTTATGGTTCTTTCACCCAACATTTAACAACATCTTTCCTACCCAAATAACTATTGGTGGCATAGAAGTATGAATCCATGAGTGCTTCTAGTTTTGGAAAATGCTACATAAGATGGTAATTTTCTGCTAGAAAAGTAGCAATATTCTATCTGTTGGCACTATTCAAAGTCATTGTTTTCACATCAATGAGTGAAAAAATCTAGCTGATGGAATATGCACATGGGAAGGTTGGATATCTACATGTAAGCCTATATAATTGTAACTATTGAACACTCACATATTCCTGTGGGTCCTCTAAATATGCTTTGAAGATATTTGCTAAAAACGATTCATTAACTTTGTTCCATATAAGATCTCAATGTAAGATCTGATTCCTTTTCCACAAAGAGTTGATTCTTGAGTGTCTCAATACACTGGAAAGTTAACTAACATTCTCTCAAATGCTTCCCAGCTATTTCAAAATACTTAATATCTACTATAATAAATTTAAAAAAATAGAAACAATACTCCAAAATACAACGGTTGCATTCATTGAACATATACTTTTATTCGGAGATATATCATTTAATTATAAAAATAATTTGTATTCATTTTAAAATTTAAAATATCTTATATTCATTTCCATTTCCATAATTACTAAAAAGAGCATGGTTTTTTAGAAACTCATAAAAATAAAAACAATTCAAAAACTTATTTTAAATTGGACATAATAACTTTATTTTAGCAATTGAATTTATTTGTATAGAAAGTGTGATTTCCATATTATTAATGTTTATCTATATAGTAAAATGGTTATAAGAACAAAATATATTATTTAAAAAAATATAAAGTTAATTAGGTGAAAAAAAGGCATATAACTTAAAGAAAGTAAAATATTACTTTATTTGTACTTCATTTTTTTAATTTTAGTTTTATGAAAGAAAGTGAATATTACTGTATTTGTATTTGATTTTTTTAATTTTAGTTTTATTAATTATATATTGATATTTTAATATTAAATTTAATTGATAACAAAGACATAATTAAATAAGGCTACATAGTGTTTTTTTTGTGCTATTTTGAAACATAACTTTTAAGATTTTAATTTTATTATCAGTAATTATTATCAGTAATTATTGAGTAGATGGTATATATTTAGATTCAATATAATATTCTAGAATATTTTTAGTCTTATTTATAAAACAAATGTTGAGATTTATCTCTAAAGAAATCATGTTATTTATTTACTTTTAATTAGATTGATTAATTGAAAAAATGTGATATGAGCATGTGCCATATGAACATGAATTACAAATTTTTGGGCATTTAGTGTAAGTAAACCATAGCACAAAATATTGTAGCAAAACCTATTTATTAAATATCCATAATAAAGTAGAGTGAATCTTTATGGTTAATAATATTAGATGTTTTTGAAAAATATATATGTTAAACTTATATAATAATTATTTATAGAATTACTAATACTAGCCTAGATCCAACTTAACTTTCGAGAAGAGGGATCTAATTTCTCCTGGTTCCTAATACGCTCCTTGTTATGATATAAAACCTAATAAAAATATATACCTTTGTCTTTACTATCCCTAGTTTAATATGATACAAAACAACATGGAGAAAAACATAATCTTTGAATGCAATGCAACAAAGTGAGAAAGTTTATTTTCCCAATATTTAACTTTGCTTTAGATAAAAACTTTTCTTTCTATTAATTTCTCACATTATCTAAGAGAAACTTTGAATAGGCTACATTAGAGAAGAATACCACTAAACACCATGGGTTGTGAAAACCTGAGCCCACAAACCTCCATCCATAAATTTACTATTTTATGTCGATTTTATTTTAATTATTAACTATTTATTATTAATTTATTTTGTTTCTTTATTTTTTTTTCTAATTTATTAATTAGAAAATAATACTATAGGAAAAACCAAGGGTTGTGAAATTTATTATCTCAATTTATTTTAATTATTAATAATTAATTATTTAAACTTTAATTTTTTATGTCATTTGACGTATACTTATGAATCATATATTTAAAAAATATTCACATATATAACTCCCACACATCTAGCATCTAACGCCTACATATATATAACATCTAAACCTACACATGTCCCCCCACACTAGGTTGTAGAATGTCTCATGGAGCAATTATTAATAATATTAAAATAATTTAAAACAAAGTTGTAATTTGATTAATTTTTATGATTTTTAATTTTTTTGACAATTATATTAATTATTAAAACTTCAAATTTCTCTTAAATTTCAAATATAGCTATGTAGTGATGAATAACAAAAATATTATAGTAGAATTTATTAAAAATTTATTAAAAAAAAATCATTTTCAGATTGATTAGTTAATAGAATTGAATGCACATTTTGACTCGTACTTCAAACAAATATTACTAAAAGAAAAATACCAAAACATGGTCTTACTTTTCTCAACTATTTTTCTATTCATTCATTAACTTTGTATCTCCCATCACACCTAATTTTAAGTTAAAGTTACCAAATTAACTCTATATCTCCCATCATATATACTTTTAAATTTACTAAAATCGAGACAAATAGTAACTAATCAATAACATAATATTATTGCCAAGTTTAGCAAAGCTCTCATTTGATATTATATTATTGGCTCCTTTGATTTACGGGTAGCTCTTCTTTCCTTGAGATAGTAGTTTGCATGTGTTAATCTTATGACTATAAAATTTTTATTGCCAACGTGTGCTAATCCTTTGTAGTGTAGAATATCATGAAGGATTGCTTTTTGGAATGAAGAAATCTAATTCATATTACAGTGTAATTTATATAAAAGATATAAATTTGTTTATTGTAAATGTTGAAAAATGATCTAGAAATGTGACATAGCATTTATCAGTAATGTAGACTTTAGAGGTCACATTGTTATTTTTTATGATTAATAAATTTGAATTTATAAAAATATTTAGATATAAATATTAATTAATTTAATTATTAAAACCTAAAATTCCTTTCAAATTTCAAATATAACTATGTATTAATGAATAACAAAAACATTTTAATATGTTAGAATCTATTAAAAAAATTATAACAAAAAATAAATCTATTAAAAAACTATAATAATAAACAAATAAAAATTAAAAATAAACTTTTAATTGTCTATTTTAATCGGTAGAGTTGAACACATATTTTGAGTGGCACTCCACACCAAAATTACTATAGTAAAAATACTATTCATTAATTCTATATATCCCATCACACCTATTTTTAAGTTAAAGTTATCAAACTCAGAAAAAAAGGTAAATAATCAATAACATATTAACTATGGCAACTTTGGCAGATCTCTTATTTTAATATTATATTAACAGATCTCTTATTTTAATATTATATTAACACCTATGTATATAAATTTAAGTAGAGCTTGAAAAATAAAATAACCAGATTAAAACAAAAATGCATATGGTAATTAAAACTATTTCAACGGTACTAAAACAAACCACTTAACAAAAATATTGTGTTAGAATTTACAAATGCAAAGAAAAACTACAAATCAGAAACAATAGATTTCATACACGCACACATGATTCAACAGTAAATTTTATACACTCACACAGGATTCATTTCTAAAGCAGAATAGCTAAACTATGAGTTTCATTTAAAAATAATGATGTTAAAAATAAAATATTTTAATGAGAGAATCATCAAATTTCCAAACTTGCCGCACCTTTATTAACACAACCAGCAAAGCCCAGTTCACCATTAAAATAAATAAGAGATTGGATCACCATTAATAGCACTCACACAGCCATGCGGCAACAGAAGTAATAATGGAAAAACATCCCTCGATCAAAGAAATAGAGGTTTAAAGGTTTTTCTGAATATCATACTTTTTCACTTGTTCCACATCGATTGTGTATAAATTCCTAATTGCACAGAAAAATTTCTCACAAAATCCTCCAGGTATATTTGAAATCCACATGTCTTTCAACGTGTTCGAAGTACCAGTCTCTGCATCAAAAGCTTCCGCACTTGTGTATGTGGGAGGATGCAAATCCTTGTAAACTTTGTTGGTATTTTCAGAATTCCAAAACAATAAGACTGTCCTTCCTTAACACAGAGAATAATTAAAAAAAACAAATTCACTGATAGACAGATTTTTCAACTCAGAAAAATTATATTTCATATAAAAAAAAAACTGCTGTTACAGACTTCCTCTCTTGGAGGGATTACAATTGTGACTGCTGCTGTCACAGTGCACAAATTAAAAACTCTGTTTTACTAAAAAACATTCACTGCTGGAATACTCTGTTTTTAAAATAAAACTCTCTGTCTTTTACAAGCAATACACCCTGCTGTGTAAAAACATTACAATATAAAAACTCTGCTCTGTGTTTTTCAAAAAAAAAATACACTGCTGTGCATATATGAAAAACATTACATATGATGCGCTCTGTTTCTGCATATATCAAAACAGAAAATATCTCAAAAAAAATATCTCAGCCTGTTTAATGCCATTCATTGACATTCAACCACAAATTTCACCGCTTCAGATTTCATTTATGGTTTCATTAAATTTCTGCAGGCACCGCTTGGAACGCATTAATCACAAACTGGTTTGCTGGCACTGCTGATTTTTCTCTTCCCGCACTGTTGTCTTTTCCTTTCTTTCATTTTAACAAACCAACGTACTAGCACATAAAACAACGTATTACAAATAACACAACAGCCCTTATATCTTTCTGGGCTTTCTACATTTCATATATTACATCACGGGCCTTTTTAATATATATTCACATATATTAAAAATAAAACAATTAACATTTAAAACCAAACTTTGTTTTAAATCGTACGTGGGCAAATTAAAATTTAAACCCCGCACTCCTTATATAACATATAAAACATATGTTTGTGACGTATTATATATGTGTGGGCCAGGCGGATGTTGTCGGCAATTCCGGGGAGTAAGGACCTCCGCCCCAAATCTTTCATCGGCCAGCGGAGCGCGAAGCTGCGGGCGTATTGGTGTGGGCCCTAGAGGGTAAACTAGCATAGGCACATGCCGCATGACCCACGGCTTAGTCTCTTATTTACTTATCGTCTGATAACTGGAAATTAATTCCAACACTCCCCCTTAATTTCAACTGCTGGGTTTTCTTTCATACCCAAGCATTCCCTGAAATATTCAAAGCTTTTCTGCTGTAGTGGCTTTGTGAGGATATCTGCAAACTGATCCTCCGTTCTGCAATGCTGCAAAACAATCTCGCCATTGCTTACCAATTCCCGTATGAAATGAAACTTGGTGTCAATGTGCTTTGTTCTTTTATGAAAAACAAAATTTTTAGACAATGCAATAGCTGAGCTATTGTCACAAAATATCACTGTCCCTTTTACCTGTTCTTGACATAAGCTTCTCAACATTTTTCTCATCCAAACTGCTTGACACGATGCTGCTGTAGCTGCCACATATTCTGCTTCTGCTGTAGACAACGCTACAACGGGTTGTTTCTTAGAAGCCCATGAAATGGCTCCTGAACCCATATGAAAAACATAACCGGAAGTGCTCTTCCGATCATCTACACTTCCAGCCCAATCACTATCTGTGTATCCAACTAAATCTGAATTTTCTGAAGTAGTATAAAAAATACCAAATTTCTTTGTACCTTTAACATACCTCAAAATCCTTTTTGCTGCTTGCCAATGTGCATCCTTTGGCTTTTCCATGAACCTGGAAATCAAACTAACAACATGCATTATGTCCGGCCTAGTTGCAGTCAAATACATAAGGCTGCCAACTATGCTCTTGTATAGACTAGGATCAAAATCCTTGCTGCTGTCCTCTCTGCTGAGTTTTAATCCCATCACTGTGGGAGTGATTGCTGCTTTGCTCTCCTACATGTTAAATCTTTCAAGCACCTCATTAACATACTTTTCCTGTGAGATGAAAATCCCACTTTCATCTTGTTCTACTTCTATTCCCAAGAAGTATCTTAACAAACCCATATCAGTCATTTCAAATTCTTCCTTCATGACTGTTTTGAAATGTTCAATAAGGCAATCATCATTACCTGTAAAAATAACATCATCAACATACAAGACTACAATTAAAATTTTACCATCTTGTTCTTTGATGTAGAGGGTGGGTTCTCCCTCACACTTCTCAAAACCATTTTCCAGTAGATATGAATCTATCCTACTGTACCACGCTCTTGGCGCTTGCTTCAGCCCATAAAGAGCCTTCTTCAACTTGCATACTCTGTGCTCTTGGCCTTTCTTTTCATAGCCAAGAGGTTGTTCAATGTAAACCTCTTCCATTAACACTCCATTTAGGAATGCTGACTTCACGTCCATTTGGTAAACTTTCCACTTGTTTTGTGCTGCTATGGACAACACTGCTCTCACGGTTTCCATTCTAGCAACCGGTGCGAAAGTTTCCTCATAATCTATCCCATGCTTTTGCTTATACCCTTTGACAACAAGCATTGCCTTGTGTCTCTCTATTTTTCCTTCAGCATTACTCTTGGTCTTGTAGACCCATTTAACTCCAATGACATCTTTACCTTTTGGGAGTTCAACCAAATCCCAAGTCTTGTTTCTTTCTATGGCATTAATTTCCTCATCCATAGCTTCTATCCATTTCCTATCCTTGATAGCTTCTTCGAAATGAACAGGATCATCAACATGACAATATAAAGCAAACAAAGAATTGATACCTTCATTAGCTATATCTTGTTCATAAATGTCTTTCAAACTTCTGAATTTCTTACCTCTTTCATTAGGTGTACAAGTACTTGAAGAAGCACTTGAATTTCCTCCTTGTGGTGTGCTTGGAGAAGCATTGTCATTCCTCCTCAAGGGTGTACTTTGCGGTGTTGATGCTGCTGTTTGGGGATGTATTTCAGCCACCTCATCATCATTCTCATCATGAGATAAACAGTGTTTAACATTCACTGTTTTCTCTATGCTTCCATCCCAAGCTTCCTCTTCAATGAACTGAACGTCCCTGCTCACAAGAAAATTCTTGCTGGATGGGTTATATAACCTGTATGCCTTGGATTCCTCACTGTATCCAATGAAAATACATTTCTCCCCCTTGCTGTCCAACTTCTTCCTTAGCTGATCCGGAATGTGTGCATAAGCCACACATCCGAAAACCTTCATATGCGTAACACTTTGCCTTGTGCCACTCCATGCCTCTTCCGGCACTTTGTTCATGACTGCTTTTGTAGGACACCTGTTCAAAATATACGCTGCACAATGTACAGCTTCAGCCCAATAATCATTAGGCAAATGCTTTGCCTTAAGCATACTCCTCGCCATGTCCATTATGGTTCGGTTCTTCCTTTCGGCTACTCCATTTTGCTGTGGAGTATATCTAGTTGTAAACTGCTTTTGAATACCATTTTCTCTACAAAAGCGTAGAAAATATTTAGATATATACTCACCTCCTCTATCAGTCCTTAAGAATTTGATATGCAGCCCACTCTGATTCTCAACAAGTGCTTTGAAATTGCAAAATTTTTCAAACACTTCACTTTTCTTTTTCAAAAAGTAAACCCAAGTTTTTCTTGTAAAATCATCTATGAATGTTAAGATATAGTGGCTGCTAGCAAGTGATGGAGTTTGCATCGGTCCACATACATCCGAGTGGACAATCTCTAAGGGTGCTTTTTCCCTTATGCTTTTCCCGGAAGGAAAACTTTCTCTGTGTTGTTTCCCAAGAATACAACCTTCACAAAGGCTGTCCGGTTTCTCTATCAATGGTAAACCACTTACCATTCCTTTTGTGTTCAACAAATTAAGACCTCCAAAGTTGAGATGTCCAAATCTCAAGTGCCATAACCAATTATCATCCTTTGGTTCGCTTTGGTAAGTCTCCTGTGCAACTGCTACTTTCTCTTCACCATTTTTCAAGTCTGCTCTCATTCTGAGAGGGAACATCCTGTTCCTTGTCATCTTTACTTCAGCAATACACTGATTGCTGGGTGGTTTATCCATGATGGTACAAACATCATTATCAAAGAAAACATTATACCCCTTATGGACAAGTTGTCCAACACTTAAGAGGTTACACTTCATTCCTGGAACATAATAAACATCTGCTATGGTTTTCTTTGCACCTAATCTTGTTAAAACATTTACATCTCCTTTTCCCATAACAGAAACTTTTCTATCAGTTCCTAGTGTGACTTGTGACTGCACACTTTCATCTAACATAGAAAACATTGCTAAGTTTTCTGTCATATGGTTACTACAACCGGAGTCTAGAAACCATAAGTCTTCACTCTTTTCTTCAGCCATATTACAAGCTAAAAACAAATTACTTTGACTGTTGTTTTCTTTTGTGAAATTTGCACTAGTTTCACTTCTCATGTCTTGTTTCTTCTTTCTACATTCATTAGCATAATGACCATATTTCTTACAATTATAACATTGGACATTGGATTTGTCATACCTTTGTCCTTGTGCATTCTGTTGACCATTCTGCTGGCTGCTGCCTTGGCCTTGATGCTGATTTGGATTGCTGCCCCTTCCTTGAGCATTTGCTGGACTGTTCCTTCCACCTCTGTTCTGGCTTCTGCCTCTTCCTCTCCCTTTGCCTTGCCCTCTTCCTCTTCCGAAAGACATCTGGGTCTTAAAGGCTTGTTCAAGAGATGAGTTCTCACTCCTACCCAATCTCTGTTCATGGGTAATCAGTGATGCATGTAGTTCATCCACTGAAAACTTTGTGAGATCTCTTGTCTCTTCTATGGTGGTGACAATCACATCGAATCTTGAGGGTAAACTTCTCAAGAGTTTCTCAACAATCCTCTTGTCCTCAAGAATCTCTCCATGAGATCTGATTTGTGTGACCATTCCAATCACATGAGTGAAGAATGAGTCAATGTTATCTGACTCTTTCATACAAAGAGTCTCAAAGTCTCTCCTCAGCAACTGAAGTTTTGCTGTCTTCACTCTCTCCATACCCTGATAGGCTGTCTTGAGAGTTTCCCATGCTTCACTGGATTTCTTGGTTGCTGCTATCCTAGGAAACACACTCTCATGCACTGCTTGATACAAGAAGAAAAGAGCCTTGGCATCTCTCTTCTTATTGTTCTTCAACTGTTCTCTTCCTGCTTGATTTAACATTAAAAACTCTGCTTCATCTGCTGGCTCTTCAAAGCCATCCTCAACTAATTCCCATAATTCTTGTGAGGTAAATAAAGCTTTCATGGTTATTGACCAGTAGTCATAATTCTTTCCATTGAATTGTGGGAGATGGACATTTCCCAAACTCATACCTGTGCTAGAACCAGTCATTCTGCACTTCTAACTATGATTTAAAAACACTTGACTGTGTATTAAAATAGCTCACTGTTTTGCAACAGTAACACAACAAATTTTATAGAGAAATACCTTCGAATTCTTCTTGGCTGAACCTTCACTCTGCTGGAGAGGTTGCTGCAAAAACGAACTCTGTTCCTTCAGCTTATTTGATCTTCAAATAGCCTGGATTAGCTCTGATACCATGTTGGTATTTTCAGAATTCCAAAACAATAAGACTGTCCTTCCTTAACACAGAGAATAATTAAAAAAAACAAATTCACTGACAGACAGATTTTTCAACTCAGAAAAATTATATTTCATATAAAAAAAAAAACTGCTGTTACAGACTTCCTCTCTTGGAGGGATTACAATTGTGACTGCTGCTGTCACAGTGCACAAATTAAAAACTCTGTTTTACTAAAAAACATTCACTGCTGGAATACTCTGTTTTTAAAATAAAACTCTCTGTCTTTTACAAGCAATACACCCTGCTGTGTAAAAACATTACAATATAAAAACTCTGCTCTGTGTTTTTCAAAAAAAAAATACACTGCTGTGCATATATGAAAAACATTACATATGATGCGCTCTGTTTCTGCATATATCAAAACAGAAAATATCTCATAACAATATCTCAGTCTGTTTAATGCCATTCATTGACATTCAACCACAAATTTCACCGCTTCAGATTTCATTTATGGTTTCATTAAATTTCTGCAGGCACCGCTTGGAACGCATTAATCACAAACTGGTTTGCTGGCACTGCTGATTTTTCTCTTCCCGCACTGTTGTCTTTTCCTTTCTTTCATTTCTGCACTGCTGTGCCTTTTTATAAAAAATTACTGTGTATTACAAATAACACAACAGCCATATATCTTTCTGGGCTTTCTACATTTCATATATTACATCACGGGCCTTTTTAATATATATTCACATATATTAAAAATAAAACAATTAACATTTAAAACCAAACTTTGTTTTAAATCTGTGCGATGGGCAAATTAAAATTTAAACCCCGCACTCCTTATATAACATATAAAACATATGTTTGTGACGTATTATATATGTGTGGGCCAGCTGTGGTGCTGTCAGCAATTCCGGGGGGTAAGGACCTCCGCCCAAATCTTTTCATCGACCCCCGCGGACTGGCTTTGCGGCTGTGTGGTGTGGGCCCAGCTCCGAGAGGGTAAACTACACTGCCGGCCTGTCTGCCTTGACCCCCGCGGACTTGGTCTCTTCGCTGCACTTATCGTGCAGTGGAAATTATATTCCAACAAACTTCTCATCGTTGCCTCCAGCGACGTAGATAAGTCTTATGGCAAAAAATAATTGAGCGCACAACAAGTCTGCTCCAAGGCACCTTTCGATGCGTTGAAAAGCTTCTAGTCTACTGCAAGCTGGACGCTGTTTTTGCAAACCATTCCTCCTGTAACGTTTTTTAAGTGTTCGAGGCTTCCCATTACTATTTTATCAGTCATATTATTGCTATTACTTGGTGGATAAAACCGTAATGGCAAAAACTGGTTAGTGTCATAAGCAAATCTATTGCAAAAGGGGTCTTCCACTGAATCGCAACCCCGCGTCAAGACCAATTATCGATCAATACAACAACATTTCCACCCTGCATCAAAACCAACAACAACAAAATAGCTATACTATTGCAAAAATTCAGTATAAATTTAGAAAAAACATAATTCTAAAAACGGAAGGCGTGATCGTCCAGGGGCACCGATAATAAACACACCAAGAAGCTAACCTCCCGAGCATGGGCATGGGCATTCATGTAATGCTTTGTTGAGCGCGCTCAAATTTGAAATTTGAAATAATGCTTTGTTTTGGTCCGCTCAAATTACAAATTTGAAATAAAATGCGCGGGATACAGTAGGTTTCATTCGGTGCTTTAAAGGCGGCGATTGTTGTCAGATTGTCGGACCTTCTCGAGATGCAAATGACCGTTGGAAGGGAAAAAGAGATACGGAAAATCAATAGAGCCCGTAATTTTTACCATGTTATGTATGACCATCCATACATCCCAATTTCACATCCATATCCAAAAAGTCGCATTATAGACTACTCTAAAAAGTATATCTTCATAGACTTAGCGGTCCCTTGTCTCACAAACAAAAAGACTTCATACACGAATTTGATGTCTGACATAATAATAATATAGAAAGATCAAACATTGTGCAGAAAAAAAGCCCAACTAATATTTAATTAAAAATAAATAAATAAACAAACTTTGTCCCTGGGACCGGACGGGAAGATTGGCGCCTATTGCTGTGAAAATTGTCGTCTATCAGGTTTGTTTATCGGAGATCTCGAGTGTTTGGCTACGGTGGATGGAGCTCAAGGGCCCACTTGCCAATGGAAAAAGTCAAACCCAATACGACTCTTGTGAAAAGTCTCGCACTGTTTATAATGTAATGTTTTAAGTTTTGTAATCAAGGGCTATTATATGTTGGTTTATAAAAATACCCTTTACAACATTTGTATAGTGTTTGTTTTATATAAAGAGGATGGAGAAAATTATAATAATGGGTTTTTTATAATATTATATATATAGGAAGTAATTAAATAATAAAATTAGTACTTGCTCATTTATTAAAATGAGCCGATGGAGCACCGAAGGCGTGTCGTCCTGTCGTCTCGAGCGATTGGACAACAGCACGGACAAGAAGGATCTGACACGCGGGAAGGAGCTGAGAGCAGCAGGGTGGGAGCAACCGCCAAGTGTCAAATTTTGAGAGGGTAGAAGGGCGATAGGTGGAGCAGGGGGAAGGGGATTGGTGGGATGAAGGCGATTGCGGGCTGCGGTACCAACTCCATAAAGGAACACCTTTGGTGTAATTATTAATATTTGCATATGTTAATTAGTTTTATTTATGCAATTTTATAAAATAAATTGTTATATATATATATATATATAATATATATATATATATATAACAATTTATTTTATAAAATGTATAAATAAAAACTATTAACATATACAAATATTAATAATTTTATATATATATATATATATATATATATATATATATATATATTATTTATTTATTTATTTATTTGTGTGTGTGCACACCTATATAACTAAATGCAAGAATGATAAATCATTAGGGTTATGTACGTATTACTAATGTGCAGTAGTTATGTCAGTTTTTATGTATTTAGTGTACATCCAGATCATATCAAGAGATAAAGATCACACCATCATCAAAATGTATGAGTAGATTTAAGATATCTTATAGTTGTGATGCATTTTTTTATGATTATTTTAGTGCAATATGACATTGTAGACTTTCAAATGACCTAGAAATGCCCATGACAGTTTTCAAAAATATAGCTTAACATTGACCATATTCAAAGGACTGAATGAATTAGTACCACGAAACCATGTAATGATACTCAAGATATGTCAAACAATTAGCTCATTCAAACATCCAAAAATTTAATCATCACAACACGTAAACCAAAAATAAATCTACATGTTAGCTCAAATAGGTAAGTAAAGGTAAATAACTAGCTCATTCAAACATTCAAAAGTTTACTCATCACAAACTGTAAACCAAAAATAAATCTCAATGCTGGCTCAAATAGGTAAGTAAAGGTAAAGGCATGTAAAATCAATGGGGGTATTTTCAACTCATCATAAGTGCACAATGAAACATGAGTTAATAATGAAATATGGGTTAATAATGATTTTGATGTAAGCCCACACACAACTCTAGTTGTGCTAGGAGCAAAAGATAACTATGGAATTCATGAGAAGTGATGAGATTTACCGTAAACTTAAACATGAAAGCAAATAGATTTAGAAACTCCATAATAAGCATTTAAAAAGTAGAGCTTAAGTTGCAAAAAAAAATAAAGTAAAAGGATGAGATAAATATTTTTTTATTTGACTTGATTTTATTTTTATGAAGTAAATAAAATCAAAGGTGGGGGGCTCAAATATCTAGACTATAAAGTAACAAAAAGGAGAGTTAGAGATAAGATCAAAATCTTAAGGGTTATGAGGTTACATGTGGTTTATTTCTATGTGAGGATAGGGTTAAAAATATGATGGTATTGTGAGGTACTTAGAAGCTTACCTACCAAGCACTATCCAAGGAGAGAATAGGGTTTTGATGGATTAAGAGGGGAATTGTCTGGTTTAGGATAATAGTTCAGTGTGGAAGGGTGAAATGATAGAAAGGGGCATGCAAGAGGTTGAAGCCATAGATGTTAAACTTCGTGTAAAACCTATTTATCTTTGATGATCATAAAAGAACCAGATGAAGACCTCATTCTTAATTGTCCTCATGTGTCCTCCCAAAGGAGCATGTTTCCCTTCCTAAGCTCTCATGATAGTTCTTTACATAGCAAATCTATCACAAAATGCACGTGCTAGGCTAGGGTTCCATAACATAAATGGTTTCAAGTGGAATTTTCTTCATTAATTGATGGCAAGGGCTAGGTTATGTGGAAGGAAGGATGGCCTCTAAGGCTAAAAAAATGGACTTCTCTAATGATATTTTAGAGGGTCAAAAGATTTAGGTTGATTGGGATAGTTGTATAGAATATCAATAAATTTTCATTTTAGACACATAGAAACATGGCACATCCCCTATTATTTATATAAAGATTTAGTGATTACCCTTACTATTACAGATAGAAAAACTCATAATAGTCTAGTTGGGTAAAAAAAAAGGCAATTTTATGCAGGAGAGTTTCTTCATTTGAACATTCAAAGAACATGGATGTGGGTGGGTGCTTACCAAATTAAAATGCATAAGGTTGAATAGTTGTGTGCTCCTTATATGTCGAATAAGCCAAGAAGAACAGAAAAATTGATCTATTTTTTGGCTCAACCTCCATTGTCATGGTTGAGTGATGGAATGGCTCCCCTATAAACCCCCAATTATTATAAACCCTGGATTCCATTAAGCGTGTGTAAAGTTTTATTAAAAAAAGAAACATATTCCAACGAATCTAAGTGAATGAAAAAATAAAATAGAATGAAGATAAATTCCACAAGGCTAGATAAATCCAAATATTTTTTATCCCCATCAAACAAGGGTGAAATATATCTAGATACTTGATCTGGATTTATGCAGGAATGCAACAGAATACATATATAACCATAAATACAAAGATGCAGCAGAAATGACACTTCATTTCATTAATATCAAAGAACTGAAATTTGCTTATAGACAGAATGGAAATAAACTAGCTAGAGTGCTGGTAGCTTATCTCTGAGAAGAGATGTGGCGACTACAGGCCTCTGAACTGTGTTACAATGAGGTTCGAGGGCCTATTTATTATTTAGAAACAATGGAAAACCCTAAAACATCCAAAACCCTAACCCTAGGAGATGAAACACCAAAACTATGGGCCCCGTTTGGGTAAGCTGGTGTTTCAACTTCCCGGGGACATAAATTTGGCATACGATCTCCATTTGATGTGCACCATGCCTCGTTAGAGAGATCTATCCGAGGACTACAACTTTTGATGTGAGAGACATCAGTGCATGAACCGTTGTTGCTCCCATTTTTCCCAAAAAACGTCATTTAGGGCCTCAAAACGGCTCTAGAAGTTCAGGACCCGAAAAACTGCTAAAAATAGTAAGTTGTGCCAAAACTGAAAAACTGAAAGAGACAATGGTTGGGCCCCAAGTGGAATAGGCGGGTGGCCACCAATATCCATCTGGATCATTCCTCCCCCCTTAGGAAGCAATGGTCCCCATTGAGTTGATTTCCTCCATGAGATGAGGAAACTTCTGTTGAACTTGGTCCCTAGTGAACCACTTGCCTTGGTGCAGGAGTTGGCTAGCTTTGACAACCTAATACAGATGGATCTTTTTTTGGCGAGTGTTCTTGATTTACATGTCCATGATACAATCTGTGGTGGCCTGTTCCATGCAGTCTGGGTTTAACTCTGTTGGTGTGAGTTGTTCTGCAATGTCAGAGGTGTACAGTTATGGTGGGAAGTAGGGACGAAGGCGGTCCACATTGAATATTGGGTGCAGACCAAGGAATGGTGGAATACTAAGCTCAAAGGAATTGTTCCCTACAGCCTTGGTGATGGGGTATGGCCCATATCGGAGCGGGTAAAGCTTGCGAGGGGGTCCAGTGAGGCGCTCCTTCTACAAATGTAGCCACACTTTGTCGCACACCTGGAAGTTGTGTGGCACCCGATGTTGATCATGTCGTTGCTTGTACTTAGCATTGGCTCTGTCCAATATGTCATGAACCTATTGGTGGATGTGCTAAATGCGCTCGATGAAGTTGTTCGCTTTGTCAGCTTCAGACTGGACATGAGTTGAATTGGCCTGAGTAGCCGCAAATGGCATGGCTACGTCAATGGGACATAGTGGCTGGAATCCCAAGCCCACTTGAAAGGGGATGTGGCTGGTTGAGCTGTGGAGAGCTCGGTTATAACTGTGTTGTACATAGGGGAGGCTCTCATCCCATGTATGTGGATGCTTTGAATTGTATATGCGCAGAATGTGTACATTCATCCTATTGACGACCTCTGTCTGGCCATCAGTTTGGGGATGGAAAGCTGTGGACTTGATGAGCTTGGTGTCCAGCATTGACCAGAGGCTAGACCAAAATGTGCTGAGGAACCTACTGTCTCGATCTGATATGATAGACTTTGGGATCCCAAAGTGCACCCACACTCGTTCAAATAATAGTTTAGCAGTGGCTTCTGTTGTGATATTCTTCTTGTAGGCCGCCATAATGGCCATCTTCGAGAATCTGTCGACAACCACGAAAACACAGTCGTTTCCATGCTTAGTAGAAGGAAGGCCCGACATGTAATCCATGGAGATGGATTCCCAAGGTCGACTAGGGGTAGGTAGTGGAGTATATAGACCTTGCTTCATGATGGTTGGTTTGGCAATGGCATAAGCAATGCAAGATTTGATGTACTTCCCGACATCCTATCGAAGGTTCAGCCAACAGAAATACTTCTGCAATACTGCCATTGTTTTCTCGACCTCGATATGCCTAACGACTCGATTGTAGTGTGCTTCCCATACCATCTTGGCATGCTCGCTTGAAGGAACACAAAGGTTTCCCCGGTGACATAACAGTGTATCTTGGAGGTGGAAATTTGGAACTTGCATACCCCCCAAGAGCGCCTTGTATGTGTGGCTGAATTCTGGATCGCTCTTGTAGAGAAGCGGCCAATCAGAAGTCTCGTGCTCACAAGGGTTGAGAACAATGGTTAGTGAAACGATCGGTGGTTGGCTGAGGTAGTCTGCAACATTATTGGTGCTACCCTTCTTGTACTTGGTGTTCAAATGAAACTGTTGCTGATGTAGGAGCATCCTGCCTAATTTTCATTATTCATTTGTGTGATTTAGGGGGTGATGTTTTTTGTAATTATTTTATAAATTATGTACATTTTAAAAAATAATTTGAGAGAAAAATCTGAGGGTGAGAATTATTGTAAATATTCTCTTAATTAATTGAGAATATGAGTGGAGTTGGATTGGATAGATATTTTAGGGATTAGGAATTCCTTAAATGGAACTTGGTTGAGTCAAAGAAGGGATAAAGATATTTTAGGATTTGGTTGAGATATTTGTGGAGGAAATCATGGATTGGAATTAATCCACAATTATGTATAAATGTGAAGCTTTGTGTGAGGATAGAGAGACAAAGAGAGAATAGAATAGGACAAAGAGTGATAGAAAGAAATGGTGTGAGAGTTCATGTAAAGGGGCGAGAGCTGAGAGGGCAACAATTGTAATATTCGGCCAAAATGGTTTGAGTCTGTAATTTTATTATTGTTATTATATGCCAGTATCTTGTTTATGTTCGATTCTCTCTCCTTTATATATATTTTGAGTTGAATTGAAAGTGGTTTTTATGAAGATTTAGCTGAGGATTTTCATGCTGAAGGACATACACACCCTTCTATGTGCTCTACTCTGATTTATGCAAAATCTCTGCATCATTTGGTATCAAAGCCACTGGGTTTGTAATTGTGTTTGCATCGTTTTTGTGTGGTGTAGTCGATTCCATCTAGGTGGATCGTTGGATGCGTGGATTGATGTGGAGCGTTGTCAAGCTATGAGAATGTTTGTATGACCGTGAAGGAGGTAGAGATATGTAAGAGATCTGTATGACCGTGAAGAAGACATAACTTGCAACGCCTGATCTTTTGTTGTGCGCGTTGACTGCGAGGGAACTGTTCGTGCACTTTGATTGATTGTGGAGGTGATTGGAATTAGAATGCATTGAAGGCAACATGGAGTGTAGGTGAAAGCGATGCAGAGGGAATGGTACAGTGATGCCAAAAGAAAAGGAGGAATTATTGAATGGATACCAAATGAATCTCTGCAAATAAGCTGCTAATGTTGTGTAGGCAAATGTTTCTCTCAGTTCCCCGATTCCAGAATCAAATATCAGTAAATGGGCATATAAGCAACAAATATGGTACAAGAGAGTGGGCTTCACGTGCTGCTGTGGCCTATTTCTGGAAGTCAGAAATGCTGCTCAAGCAGCAGCCTGTATCCAAACGGCCTTTCGAATGCATTCATTCTGTAGGAGGCAAGAAATTGAATATGGTGATGGCAAGGGTGGAATATCTGAGAAGCAAGTAGTTTCAGGTATTTATGTCCAAAAGAAGTCTAATCTGGGTAACCATGATGAGCCTTTGAATGCAGCAGCCACACGCATATAGAGAAAGTTCCGTGGTTGGAAAGGTCAAAGGGATTTTCTTATTATTTGCCAGAAAATTGTCAAAATACAGGCACATTATAGAGGGCATCAGGTCAGGAAAAATTACAAAAAAATCATTTGGTCAGTTGGGATTGTGGAAAAAGCAATCTTGCGTTGGAGACGTAAGGGAGTTGGATTGTGAGCAAATAAAGTTATTTAAGATTCACCTGCACAAGATGGCGATTGCATTGAAAATGATGATTATAACTTCTTTCGAGCTGCAAGAAAGAAAATTGAAGCTGGCATAGAAAAGGCTCTCGCACATGTACAGTCTATGATTCAAAATCTAAAAGCACGACATCAATATCGACGGATGTTAGCTTTCAAACAAACCAAGGTTGACATCGAAGAAAATTCTGATGGGAAGTTCCCAACGTTAAAGGAGTGCAAAACAAATGAGGAAGATGTCATCATGTCCACTATAGAGTAATGGCTAATCTTTCGGTTTTATTTCATGTCATGTAAGAGAGCTTATTGCATGTGTATTAATAGTCCAATCTTACGTCTTGGGTCAATTACTATCTTCTATCTGCGATCATCCATGTTGCGAAGGATGATGAAATTTCACACGTATGAATGTGCTTTTTCCAGTTCAGAGAAACCTAGCATTTGCTTTCTGTTTTAACTCTCGACAGATTCATTATGGAGCAAACTTTCATCATGATCAAGTCCACAGGGTGCAGTGTGGATTGATTGGAGAAGTTATATCCAGGTCTTTGAGAAGAAGAGCTTCATTTTGAAAGGTCTGAAGATGGTGGAGATTTGAAATGTGCTATGGGCGCAGAAGGTAAATCATAATGTTTATTATTATTTCATGGGGGATAACACAATGTTGGTGTTAATGAAATTCCACTAAAGCTTGTGTGAATTTTTATTAATGCAGGTATGTCAAATTTTGTTATAAGAGTAAAATCCGAAAGGAAAATGCTACCGCATAAAGATAGAAGGATGAAATGTTTTGATTAAGTAATGTGGATTTTCACCATGCTAAAGTGTATTGAAATCTTGGGACATGAAAATATTAATGTGGGTAGATGCGACTGAGACTGCATCATCTATCAACATATGAGAACACATGATCTGGAGATCATGATGGATCATTGCTTGTAGCACATGTGACAGTGTTCACATTTTTCTATTCAGAAGATAGTACAGTTTGTGTTTGTTGCTACCAAAGAAATATGTTGATGCCACCATGTTAAAAGAAAGTTTTGGAAAATTCCTATGAAGGAATTTTTTTGTGCACTGAAGAGATACGGTGTTGCATGAGAATCGTCACTGCAAAGAAGGAGCTGCATGGAAGTGCAGGAAAACTGTCTGCGCTAAGACAATGAGCGTGTTGAAGAGGTTATGGTATGAAGGGCATGCGAATATTCATGGTGATAAGAACGACAAAGAAGAATGAAATCCGAAGAGTTGAAATTGCAAAGAAAAGGTTTATTGAAGGAAGCATAAGGTATGAAAATTCATCTCCAAGAGGTATTTTAAATGTTGAAAATTAAATGGTTTATTTTATTTTCATCATAAAATAAATCTTGGGAAAAGTGGATTGCATTTCGATTTAAAGGCTTAAGTATCATGTGAAGTGATAATGGGAGATGATATAATTAGTGACTTATGATATTTTCATAAGAATGGAGTATATGAGAGAGAGTGAAGATTTTCCATCATGAGAATGTATTAAAGGTGGATGTTCATTGTTATACTGTATAACTTGAATTAGAGTCAGAATATCCACTATTGTAATTATTGGGTCAAGTTAAACCATTGAGTTATTGTACAAGAGGGTGCATTTTCATCCAAGATGAAGAGTTGATGTCAAAGTCTGGACTCAAAGAGTCGTAAGTCAAGTCAAAGGTTTGAATGTAATTGGGTGTATGATCGGTGGAGCCCGACACCCAAAGAGTTTGGTCATTGTAATGCAGGAATTACTGCAGTTGTTGTTTGCAGCAAAGAGGAGCAAGAGAGTTGCCCAGAAATGATTCCAAGACAGCGAACAAAAGAGGTCAAGCACAGGAAGAGAGGTTGCATTGTTAGATGGCAAGTATGAAGGCTTGCTGAAAGGGGATTAAATGAAATCCATAAGTGAACAGATGAAGTTCGCAAAGGAGGAGAAGATGATTGTCGATAGTCATTTCAGAGGTTCTGAGAAAGACCACAGCAGAAGAGAGAAGAAGGAAAATGCCAAGGAAAATGGCATATGTAAGCAGTTGACTGATGAAGAGTATGAGAGGGAGAAAGCTGAGATAAGAGTTCACCTTGAGTTATTGATGGAATTGTTGCAGAGAAACAAGAAAGACCATAGACATGGTTGGACCATGAGGAAGAAAGCGAAATGGCAAAGGCTACACGCAAAGAGGGAACAACAGGTAGACATACAGTTGACAGAAGAGTTGAGGAAGCTCGAGCAGATGATGAGTGTGCAATTGAGATGTGAAGAACTTAGAGAGGCTGAGGTGAAAATGGAAGTTTCCATTTGTGGCCCAAAACAGGGTGAAATTCTGGGTGAAGAGATCAATGAGAAAGATCTCATGAACTATTGGAATAGTTCAGAAGAATTGGAAGATATGTTGACAAGAGAAGCAGATGAGGCTATGAAGCCTTATATTTTAAAATCTCACAGTTTGTGTATGTTTGCAGGATGTGCAGAAGATGGTGGACAGTCTGGTGAAACTGTCACAGAGATGAATAAAACTCTTAAAGTGAAGTATGATGGAGAATGCCTTTCAAAGGAGGAAGGTATTGATTTGTTGCAGCAAAAAGAATTCATAGATGAATTCTTGTTTGGTGTAAGACAGCCAATTGAAGCTGTTATGGAGTAGAAGCATAATGAAAATGCCATATTGATATTCCAAGGAGGTAAACAAATGAATTTGTTTAATAAAATTGATGACAGAATTTTGCAATGTGATGATACAGAAAACAGGATAACTCAGGGGGATTTCCAGAAGAAGAATGAAACTGAGAATGAAGGTTGTGATGAAATGCTAGAAAGATTTCACATGGAAATAGAGTTCTTGGAACGATGGCTTAAGGAACCTGAAGGAGAAATGAAGCTTGCAGAACCTGATACAGAAGATATTGCAGTTGTCGTGCATGATAAGGATGCAATGTTTCTAACGTGTATAGAGTTAAGTGAATATTTTAACTCTTCAAATAATAATGTGGTTGTAGGTATAGAAGGAAACATAAATAAATATGATGTCTAAATCAGAGAAATTGAGCAGAAAGTATTTGGAGATGAGATGAATGATCAGGAGCAGCAAGGAAGTTATGTCCTTAGAGGCATAAAGGAAACATCAATATTAATCCAGCAGGATAAAGATGAAAGCAACCAACGATTCAAAACAAGATCTACTGAAATCAAGAACGTCTATGATGGAATATTGGTGCTTGAAGCATCAAAAGAGGCCAAAAGGTCTTGTATTTTTAAAACTAATAGTTTGTTGATGAATACAGGTACAACACCGGATGAGAAATTTGTTACTATAGGAGCAGTCAATGACTATAGTTGTGATCAAGGAGAAATTCTTGATTATTCTTCATTACAGGAAGTTGAGTGTTCAGTACAATTGGAGACAGAAGCATCAAACAAAGAGGAATTACTCAGAGGAATTGGCGAAAGAAATTGTTGGAGAGGCCGATGGAATTCGATTGATAGAATGAGTGATGCTGATATACAACCAGTTCGAGATTCTTTCAGAGTTTGGAGACCAGAAGAATGGGTATCATTGATTCTATAAAAGTCTGTAATTCCCGAAATAATGATGATGTGGTATGAAAAAGCGAGAGTTACATTCAATAGTATTATGAAAATACTATTTTGGAAATTCTGTGCAAATATACAAAATAGAGTTGATACTTTAAAAGACCAGCAGCAAAACCGAGTTTGGAATCCTGGAGGGAGCAAGTTATTAAGACTTGTGGTTGTCACATTATTACAAAAAAGTGACAGACCTCATAGACGGGAGTCTATGGAAACTTCTCTACATGGGGAGTATGATGTAGGAGCATCCTGCCTAATTTTCATTATCCATTTGTGTGATTTAGAGGATTATATTTTTTGTAATTATTTTATAAATTATGTACATTTTAAAAAATAAATTGAGAGAAAAACCTGAGTGTGAGGATTATTGTAAATATTCTCTTAATTAATTGAGAATATGAGTGGAGTTGGATTGGATAGATATTTTAGGGATTAGGAATTCCTTAAATGGAACTTGATTGAGTCAAAGAAAGGATAAATATATTTTAGGATTTGGTTGAGATATTTGTGGAGGAAATCATGGATTGGAATTAATCCACAATTATGTATAAATGTGAAGCTTTGTGTGAGGATAGAGAGACACAAAGAGAATAGAATAGGATAGAGAGTGACAGAAAGAAATGGTGTGAGAGTTTATGTAAAGGGGCGAGAGCCAAGAGGGAAACAATTGTAATATTCGGCCAAAATGGTTTGAGTCTGTAATTTTATTATTGTTATTATATGTCAGTATCTTGTTTATGTTTGGTTCTCTCTCCTTTATATATATTTTGAGTTGAATTGAAAGCGGTTTTTATGAAGATTTAGCTAGGGATTTTCATGTTGAAGGACATACACACCCTTCTATGCGCTCTACTCTGATTTGTGCAGAATCTCTGCATCAATTGCAGATATGTGGACCACTTATGATGGCGATCGTTCTGCAACTTCCCTTGTGTCTTTATGAACTGCAGGGGTCGGTGGTCTGTGTGAATGATTGTTTCCTTCCCCAAAATGTAATGCTTCCATTGTCGACAAGCCTGCACAATGGAATACATTTCTTTGTCATAAGTGGGATACTTGTGAACTATGTCAGACAATGTCTCACTGTGATATGCCACTGGATGCCCCTATTGAGTAAGAATTGCCCCAATAGCATAGTCAGAGGCATCTGTCTCGATCTCAAATGGTTGTTGCAAGTTTGGTAATGTGAGCACTCGGGCAGAACAGAGGTGATGTTTCAATTCTACGAACGCCTTTTGTTGAGGTTCTAACCAAAAGAATTTTACTTTCGCTCCTCTCTTGGTGACTTGACTCAAGGGCTAAGTGATGTTTATTATGTACAAGTGTTCCTAAATTGGGTTCATTAATTGTCAACCAGGGCTAGTAAACTGCTGAAGTGTGGTGCACTATATGTGCCTAGGTATTTGTTTCTCACTACGTTGTGTTTAGTGTTTTATGATGTTTTTGGTTTTATGGTTTTATGTTGAAAAGGGAAAGAACTAAGTGCTAGTGAAAAGAAGCTATTGATTGTGTTAAAACAGAACAAAGCCTAAACTATGGATGGCAAACAACAAATGCAAAGCTTGATAATGACTTCATTGCAAGGGAATAAATCACAACATGAACTTGAACTTATCCAATTCATTCATTAAAGATGTGTTGAAAGAGCTTGAGAAATGGACAAGTTAAGTATAAATGAAGTTCTCCTAACTAAACAATCAAACAATTAACTTACAATGTTACAACATCTCATCCATGGTTAAAGGTTTATTAGAACATATTTGGAAAAGAAAATTTGTAGCATAATAAGATTTCTACTCTAAACTAGCTTCTAATTCTGTTCTGCAACTCAATCTAGCACCACTAGGCCTCACTCAAAAGTTATAGATTTCTTTTTAAAATAGTCTTTGAGAAAAGGCTTATTTGTGAAATGGTAAAAAGGTTGCAAAATACTCCAGGTCTTAGACTGATACTAGCTTCTGTCCAAATTATTATGTATTAATATGAGGTTGGAACAAAAGAAGTTTTGTAAATAATGAAGACCGTGGTATTTAAATTTAAAAACTAATACAATTTAAAAATGCAATGGATAACAACTAAACTGGAGTGCTAATACAGTGAGCTAAGACTAAACTAGAGTGCTACTAGTCTACTTGAAGTACATTGAACAGTGTTAAATTAAAATTCCATTATCAAACTTGAAATGTAGTGACAGAGCTGAACTAAATGCATTCTACCTCCGGAGTGCTGTAACTAAATTAACATGCAACTAGTCTATGGAATTCTACAGCCCATCTCGTTCAATATGAATGATATTTTGAAAGAGTTTGTAAAACAAGTATGGTTGTATTATTCAATGCAATTGAACATAAACATAAGACTGAAAGCAAATACAACTAGAATCTAAGACACCACAGTTGTTTCTTATTCGTTGTTAATGATATTTTGGAAGAGTTTGTAAGAGTAAGACCGGTTGTGACACTTAGTGTAAACAAGCAACTAAAACCTACAATACCACAGTTATGCCTTATTCATCATGATGATATTTTGGAAGAGTTTATTAGAGTAAGTCTAACTGTGATAATTAACGAAAGGAAATGCAACTAAAATCTACAATACCACAGCTATGCCTTATTCATCGTAATGATATTTTGGAAGAGTTCTATAAGAGTAAGTATAGCTGTAATGATTAATGAAACAAGTATGAAACATAAACTTCAGAAATCTACTTAAGCTAGAAATGAAAACGAGACTAAAATACTTATCTAAACCGTATAAACAAGGCTGCTCAGGAGGCAGGGGCCCTCTACCACCGGAGTAGCACGAAATCTACTTCAAGGTTGACTCAACACTTTCAAGGAAATGATACTTCTTGCATTAAAAGAGAAATTTCTTCAAAACATAGTGTTTTCGTACTTCTCAAATCTAGCAGTAAAACACAAAATCTAACCTTGTCCCTCAGTTTCCCGAGCCATATTTATAATCAAAATTACATAACTGTCTTGAGATAACCTAGGGATAATTTTCTTTCCAAATTAAAATCGAACTAGGACTCTGATGGTGGTCTCGTAACATGATTAAGGACATCTAGACTGTCCTTGTCCTATTAGGAGTCTATCTCCTAGTTTGAGTTCCCACGTGCTTAACCACCTACAGAATTCCGTTCAAACTTCGTGGAGAGCAACAAATGATGAGGGCATGATGTGGAATACACCCATATGTGTTTTTCTCCAAGATGACACCTGGAACCTGCGTAGACATGAAGACAGCTGCAGAATCGGCCACTAGCTACAGAATGTCTGCATTCTGCAGCTAGATCTAGTTCAAAAAGTACTACAATGACAAAATAAAAAAAACATAGCAAGTTAGTCATGATATTCATTCTTAAAGCAATTTTAACTAATTCTATTGATCATTTGAGCCTATGATTAATAATGGACAAAGGAAATGGAGTGGAATGTGGTGGAAGAAAGAACATCTTTGGAGCTCAACATACCCCCACTGCTAGATTCTTGCATGTCCTCATGCAACTATTCCATGAACTCTGAGACCTCTGCAAGAACATCCAACCCTCTTCTTCTGCTTTGCCTGGCAGTCAAAGGCCTTCTGGGCTTCCTGATGACTAACTTGAACCTTAAATTGGTAAGTGCCCTGATTAACTTTTTGTTTCTCTTTTTCAATTTTTCATTGGCCTTGTACACTTTGTCCATTTGTAGAGACAGGGTTGAATTCATATCAGTTTTCAGTTTAACTTGCTCTCTCAAAATATCATTCTCATTCTTGATATGCCTATTAAGTACATCTAGCTCGTACTTATCTCTTCTTAGCACATCTATTTCAGACTTTGGTGGGATAGGGGTTTTGTCTCTACTTTCTGAAGCTCTCCTCTCCAATGACTCAACATAGTTGTAAATTTCTTGTTGTGCAGGGTCTATTTCAGGAGCTTCTTCATCAAAATCTTCCTCAGTAGGTGTTTATTCGTCCTCTATGTTTATGACTCCAGTTTTTTTAACCTTCGTTTTCTTTAGTATCCCTCTAAGTCTGTGGCTCCTTCTTGGTTGAGATGGCCCTTCTCCTTTTTCTCTGGCAAATTTTCTTATTATCCTCTCTTTCTTAAGCTGCTTCTTAATCTGAACTAATTTCTCAGAAATCATTTCTTCACTGCTTTCTTGTATTGTTTTACCAGTTTCAGTTTTGGAGGATTTCCATTTTCTGCTTCTTTTTGTAGGTTTATCTTCAGGTGAAGGTTCCTTTGGTTCCTCAAAATTATTTCTCACCAAGAAGTCATCCCAAGTATCTCCCATTTTGCTAATTGATATTCAATTAAAATCTTGACTAAACCATGGTGGTATAAAGTTGTCTCCAAAAATTGAATTCTCTTTTGAACACTTGAAGCCATTTTCTTTAAACTATGAAGCAAGAAAAAGGGCAAATTGAGTTCTTCTTCTAGGAAATGCATTATCAACCTAATATGGTAAACATAGAAAGTACCATATCTTCCTTCACAAGTGATGAATTTTTGCAAGATAAGCAACATGTTCCTCCATTTGTTCTTTAGTGCAGAGCTAGGGATACCCTTTTTAAAAATTGTAACATCCATACCTGGTGACTTGAGTATTTGCTTCCATGCTTCGTTATGAAATTCTCTGTTCTTGAACCACCTTTCTCCTTGTCTAGGAAATTCTGTTGCTTCTGCAATAAAAGCCTCTGTAATGGTGAATTTAATATCTCCAACTTCAACCTCGGCTCCATTGAAAGATCTTGCAAAAGTTTTAGTAACCTCTTTGTGAAAGCCACTGAATTTTTCAAGGAATTGCAACCATCCTGCTTGTTGTAACATTTCTTTGATTTGGGGATAACCTTCCAAGTACTTAGTGCCAACTGGTTCAGTTCTCACGATGAGGCCCATAACTTCTCCTTCAATCTTCAATTCACTAGTCTTCTGCTCACGGTGAGAATGGCCGTTAACAAGTTTTTTTTGCCCCACAGATGTTTCCTCTGTTCACGGTGACAATGGTTGTTATAGAGATGCCTCTGTTTCACAGACCGAAATGGTTAAAGGTTGGCTACGGGAAAGAGTGATATGGAGTGGTTACGGAATGAATATAATGAGGTGAGGATGATGTATATGAGTTGAAAGATATCACAGAGGAAAAGACCGCGGAGATATTTTGTAACGAATTCAAAATCATCATTAAATGCTTAGTGACGTGACTAATCCAATCACTTCAGCACTTTAACCATTTAGATTTTTAAATGATGATCGGATATGGGTTTTGAAATGGTGGAATAGAAGGAGTTTTATCCAAAGTTTTTGCGGGAGGTTTGTTAGGCATGATCAACAAAATTAATTAAAACAACTTTTTGAATAATATATAACTGAACTATACTAAAATTTTTCATGATTCGTCACTATAATAATTTCATACCTTTGCCTTTGCTTTAATTTTCTTGTGATCTTCATATGCTTTGTTCTCTCCTGAAAATCATTAATTTTTTAGTCTTCATAACCTTCTTGATTTTGCTTGTTCTTGGATATGCAGGATCATTTTGTTGCAGATCAAATGATTACTAGATAGTGCTTTCAGGCTCTCTGGCTGCAGAATGTCTGTCTGGCTGTAGAATGTCCGACTGGCTGCAGAATGTCTGATTGATTGCAGAATGTACCTGTAGAGAACTTGAAATATGGTTTGAAGCTGGAATGATGAAAGGTTGTATGAAATGAATAATGAAATATGGTAAGATGGAGTATGAATGAAGTGAATAATGGAGTGGAATGGATCACAACTTATGAAATGGAGTGAAGTATGAGAAGTGGCCTGCAATTCATGATATGTATTATTTAATTGCAGAAAAACATCAAACTTTAAAAATTTGGAATGGAAATGAGGTGGACTATGGGGTGAAATGAATGAAGTGTGGATGAATGAATAAAATGGAGTATGGATGAATGAATGAAATGGAGTATGGATGGATGAGTAAATGGAATGAAATGAATCACAAGTGAAATATGGATTTGCACTTATGATTATGTAACAACTGCTTGTAGAAAAAAACAAAATGGAAAAGTTAGAGTGTCAGAAAGATTCTGATTTTCACTTAATCTTTTCTGGATAAACATGCTAATCAGTGATTAGTTTTCATGTTTATACTTTATTTTTATTTTTTATTTTTTATTTATTTTTTATTTATTTTTATTTTTTTCAATAAAATGACTTCAGAAAATTCAATTAAGTTGATGAAGAAGAAAGATTCTTCTTCATTAACTTCACATCATTGTTTTCCTGGAAATTTTTGACAAATTCTTCTTTTGAAAGTGGCTTATGATACAACTTCAATCTATGACCATTCACAAGAAAATTGACCTCTTCTTCATCTATTGTCTTGATTTTTATTGCTCCATT